>CM031918.1:38905892-38930845 GCA_018703695.1 Prunus fruticosa | reverse complement strand
ATTTTTGGATGACAATAACCTTCAAGGAAATATACCTTTAAGTTTAGGAGACTGTCCCAATTTGGAAATCTTGTCTGTTCCAAGAAACAATCTCAGCGGTATCATTTCCCCAAAAATCATCGGTCTATCATCTTCATATATATTTTTGGATTTATCTCGAAATCGTTTCACCGGTCCCTTTCCTCAGGAAGTAGGAAAACTTATAAATCTTGAGTATTTAGATATTTCCGAAAATATGTTTTCTGGTAAAATTCCATCAGGTCTTGGTAGCTGCATAAAAGTAGAAAAACTACACATGCAAGGAAACTTCTTCCAAGAAACAATTCCATTGTCTTTGGCTTCTCTAAGAGGTATTCAAGAATTAAACCTTTCTCGCAACAACTTGTCTGGAAAGATTCCAGAGTTCTTGGAGAGCTTTCAACTTCTCCAATCTTTGAATCTGTCGGATAATAATTTTGAGGGCATGGTGCCAACCAAAGGAGTTTTTACAAATGCAACTGCCACATCAGTTAGAGGAAACAGTAATCTTTGCGGGGGCCCACTTGAGTTTCATTTGCCAAAATGCAAATTCAGACAACCGAAAAAGGGAGGATTAAGCCTAACCTTGAAATTCATAATCTCTATTGGTTGTGCTCTTCTTGGAGGAACTTTTGCATTTACTTTTTTGTACCATTGTTGTGTAAGGAGGGACATAAAGGATGATAGCTCTAGTGGTTCAGAAAAATTTCTACGGTTATCTTACCAAAGTCTTCTAAAAGCTACCGACGGATTCTCCTCTTCCAATTTGATTGGTGCGGGCAGTTTTGGATCCGTGTACAAAGGATCACTTGACCAAGGTGAAACAACAATTGCTGTCAAGGTACTCAACCTTGTTCATCCTGGAGCTTCAAAAAGTTTCAGCGCTGAGTGTGAGGCCTTGAAAAACATTAGACACCGTAATCTTGTGAAGGTAATCTCTGCCTGTTCTGGTGTTGATTATCATGGTCATGACTTCAAGGCCTTAATTTATGAGTACATGGTTAATGGGAGCTTAGACGAGTGGTTGCATCAAGCTCCCACAGTTGGTGAGACAAATGAAAGCCCGAGGAGTCTAACTTTTTCTCAGAGGTTGAACATTGCTATCGATGTCGCTATGGCATTGGATTATCTCCATCATCAATGTGAAACGCCAATAGTTCACTGCGACCTCAAGCCAAGCAATGTTCTTCTCAACGATGATATGATTGGACATGTTGGCGACTTTGGGTTGGTAAGATTCCTCCTGAAACTTCCTGATAGCTGTTCTGGTAATCAGTCAAGTTCCCTTGGAGTAAAAGGAACCATTGGTTACACTCCTCCAGGTGAATACTCTTTAATTAATGATTTCCCAAATCTCTCATGATTCGTTTAACTTAATTTTTTGAACATGAATATTGTGTTTTGAGCACTTAGAATTTATCTGATGTTTTAGATTGTGTAAATGCAGAGTATGGTATGGGAAATGAAGTCTGGACACAAGGTGATGTGTATAGTTATGGCATCCTACTGTTGGAATTGTTTACGAGAAAAAGGCCAACAGATGAGATATTTCAAGGAAGTGTAAACCTTCATAATTTTGTCAAGACTGGTTTGCCTAATCAGGTTGAACAGATTGTGGATCCTGTTCTGGTTCAAGAAAGAGGGGAAGGGATCATTAGCACATACAATAATCTTAATGGAGATAGTACAAGGGCTTTCATCACTTTTCAAGAAAGCTTGATTGCCATTTTAGAAGTTGGTGTTGCTTGTTCTGCAGAGTTGCCAAGAGAACGGTTGGACATTCGTGATGCTCTGGCAGAGATGTGTCGGATACGAAACAAACTTTGAGCTGAGTAGAACTTGTGAATAAAAGCATACTGTCTATATGCTCCATAGCATGTAACACACATTGTTTCCTTATTTCAACAACCACATTGTTGATTTCCGCCTAATATCAATTTGGGAGTTTGAGAGGTGTGCAGAAATGAGATGAAGGCTTTCGTATGTTTTTTTAAAATAAAAAATGTATAATCAATGCCTTGTCCAGCAGACTTGAATTGATTTACCCTGAAAAATGTGAGGCTTGCTAGTTCATTATTCATGCTGCTACTTACCAAAAGAGTTCATAAATGTTTGACACAGAGAGCATATGCATGAGACATTGGTCAATTTTAAATTTGGAATGAACACTATTATGTGGAGCTGGTGTCAAATAATTCTCAACACTTTCACCAAGCAGATGTACGAGACATTGGTTAAATTTAAATTCACACTGGATCAAAGCATAAATGATGAGAGACTGGTTGCTGACAGTGTTGCTTCCTTTACTTGAAGTGGTGATTTAGCTTTCGCTTTTAATTTCAATATAATTTTAAGCCTCTGATATTTTTTCTTTTGAATGAGACGGGAAGAAAAATTTGAAAATTTTGTGGTTGAGATTATGTGAGAACTAGGAATCTGTATTCAATTGAGATTTTAAAAGACTATTTATGGATAAATAAGTCCCGTGAATTTTAAAAGACTATTTAGGAATGTAATGACTTAAAAGATTTTTGTAAAAGATTTTATAATCAGGATGTTTTACGTTTGAATTTTAAAAGATTTATATCATAAGAATTTATAAAGATTTGAAAGGACCACATAGATTTTTTATTTTTATGATGCTAACCAACCAACTTAGTCGGATGATGAGCAATGACGGTCTACTTCAATGATGCACGAAATTCAATTGGTTCAACATAACAAAGAAATGGAACAATAAATAAAAGCAAACATTTAAAGTTACAAGAGCCAATGAAAAAGATAACAAAGAAAAGTAAAAGCCAATACAATTTTTCCAATCTTTTAATAGCCAATTTGATGTAGCTTCATGTCATCCTAAATAGCATTTCTCAACATATATCTAAAGCTATGCTAGCCCTCCATGCATTAGCATCTTCTCGTTGCTGCTCTTGGGTTTGAACAATAGGTTCAAAATTATCTTCTCATTAACCGGTAATACCTAAGATGAAGATTCGTCTATTTTAAATAAAAACAATTGTAGCAGCAAAACGCCATATAAACAAAAGAAGCCACATATAAACAATTGTATTTTGACTGGGTTGACCAGACCTGTTCTGTTCATGCAATAATAAAAGGTAGCAGCAATTGTTGCGAAGGGCCATAGACACAGACCCACGAAGCATGGAAAAGGTAGCAGCAAACCCACGAAGGGGCCACATAGACACATACCATATACAAACATGGCATATAACAAATATACAGACAATAAACACAAGAAAACATAGCACGAGAATGAAGCAATACCTTGTTCATGAAGAGCTGTTTATCTTCACGAAGTGCTATTCATCTTCTCTCAGACAAAAAAAAATCTCACGTGAAAAGTCTGATGGGTTAGGGTGAGATTTTTGATAGGGTTTGGTATTTATACCTCCCACTAAAAAATCACACCAATTCCATATTTAAAAAAAATCATTCCAAATTAGAAAGTTTTTGAATACCAAAAGACTTTTTGTTACTTGTTTAAAGTCTTGATTGAATACCACTAGATTTGGACCCCCTTTTTAAAAAATCCTAATAGTCCTGATTGAATACCACAAGACTTGTTTAGATTATTTAAAAGTCTTAATTGAATACCACATGATTTATTTATCCCAGAATAATCTTTTAAAATCCTAATTGAATACACCCCGTAAATGCAAAGCAATGTAACAGATATTGGAAATCCAAATTACTAAGGCAAAGTCTTGCAGCGGGTACTTTTACCAACTTAACTTGTAAGTTGGAACTCATACAGTAATTATTGACAATTGCGGAGCTATCTTTCTATCCATATATGTTTGGTATTCTCCAACAAGGGACAAATATAGTTGACTCGGTCCAAGTCAATGACATAAACTTTTTCCATTCCCTTAACATTTTTTTTTTGTTGTTTTTTGAGTCACCCATTCCTTAACACTTGAATAACATCTTTTGTACAAATTTTCCAGCACTAGTGGGGCCAGTAGAATTTGACCAATTCAAAGCTGTCAAATTATAGAGTACTATAAAAGAAAAATACTTCCCTCCTTATTATGTAAGTAGAAGTTTCTACATTCTTATCAATAGTAATGTAATATGTGTGCATAAGTTTTTCTTTTTGTATAATTTTAATGAATTATTTTTGCATATGAGTTAAAACTGGAATTCGTAAAAAGGAAGAGCATATCCTCGTAGTGAAAAAGGGAAGCAGTATCCAGTATACTGTATACAAAGTTTAGGGGAATGAATCCTTAACTCAAACAGTCTATAAGAGAACGACCAATTCAAATACGAACCAAAACGTTAACATCTGCAGCAAGAATTTAAAAGGCCAACAAGGGGCCCATATCCTAGTAAAGTCTCTCCTTCTGCCAGCTGGCCAAACCCCAGATATATGTGTACCAAGACCTGTCAGTCAGTTTCCAAATCAATTCTCTGACCCCCTTCTCCACGCAAACTGCAGGCTTAAACAGTCTTAAGCCATTATATATTTCAAACGAAAATAGACCGGTTTCATGCAATAAGAAGTCTTCCTAAAATTTAAGTCAGTTGTTGTGGTTTTTTCGTTTGTTTTGTTCTTTTGGTGTTTTTGCTTCCTATTCTTGTTTTTAGTTCTTTGGTTTGGTGTGTCTGTCCTATTTGTTTGGTTGGGTTCGGCTCCCCTTTGGGCCTTTGCTGTTTGACTTTTATGATATCTTTGTTGACCAATAAAATAAAAAAAATAATTTGTTGTTGGCTAATGCAAAACCTCAACCTTTAACTTTTGTCATTTTAGAGCATCTTCGACATCAAATATCAAATATTAAATTTTAATACGAGCTAGCTACACATTCATCAAGCAAGAGCCCACATAGTTAATTATCTCTTAGGGTTTGTAACATAATATTGCTTATAAAGAGAGAACTTGCTACAAAACTAATTATCTTTCTTTTTTGTTTGAAAAGATGAATTCAATGTAACCGAAAAAAGAAAAAAGAAAAGATGAATTCAAAAACTATATTTTTCTAGAAAAGTAAAACACTGATGCATATGTATCTGTATACAAATATGGGATCCAATCAACACATGGGCATCTCTGTCGGACAATGACTGAAAAATCCTCTCTGGCCAGTACAAACCATGCCGTATTCTCACTGATGACTAGTTGAAAATGCCTCGACGTATGGCGTGGGTCGTGTGAATGAGTCCAAAGTTGTATTATATATGCATCAACCTCCTTAATAATAACAGGTAGCAAGCAACCATTTGTAGCCGAAGTTTCAGAAAATTAAATATTATGGGGTTTGAGAAGCTCATATCAGTTCTGTTTGTCTCATATTTTTGCGTTCTGCATGTCCTCATTCTCCACTCATGCCTTGCTTTGAGGCTGAGTGGAAATGAGACAGATCGACTGGCCTTGCTTGAAATCAAGGCAAGTATCACCAATGATCCTCTTGGAGCCTTGACTTCATGGAATGAAACCAACCATTTTTGCAATTGGCGTGGTGTCACGTGTGGTCGTCGTCACAAGAGGGTCACGGTTTTGAACTTGGAGTTCTTGAAACTTTCAGGCTCTCTATCACCACATGTTGGGAATATGAGTTTTCTGAGAAGAATTTATCTGAACAACAATAACTTGAGCCACGGAATTCCTCCAGAAATCGGTCGCCTGTCCAGGTTGCAAGATATAGTGTGGGAGAACAATTCACTGAGCGGTGAAATTCCCTCTAACTTATCGCGTTGCTCTCGACTCTTCAGAATTGCTTTTGGTGGGAATTTTCTGGAAGGGAGGCTTCCTGCAGAGCTTGGCACTTTGTCAAAGCTAAGAACAATTTCAGTTCACTTCAACAAACTCACAGGAAGTATTCCCTACACTTTTGCCAATTTATCATCTCTTGAATTGGTCACAGCAGCATCTAATAATTTCTATGGAAGTATTCCAGATATTTTTGGTCGACTCACCAATTTTAAACAACTTGGTTTGGGTTTAAATAATTTGTCTGGTGTGATCCCTCCCTCGTTCCTCAATCTCTCTTCTATTAGAGTCCTTGCTGTTTCAGGAAACAAAATCCAAGGAACTTTACCTCAAAACTTAGGTGTTGTCTTCCCAAATCTTGAGCATCTTAATGTTGGCAATAACCAATTTGGTGGACCAATTCCAGTTTCATTATCTAATACCTCAAATTTAAATTATCTTGGGCTGCAAGTAAGCAATTTCATAGGACAGGTCCCTTCTTTGAAAAATTTAAAACATCTTGACACCTTAAATCTTGCTTACAACAATCTTGGAAATGGGGAAATTGGTGGCGACTTGGGCTTTCTCTGTGATTTGACTAATGCCACCCGTTTACAACGACTGCTAATTGATACAAACAATTTTGGGGGAATGCTACCTCAATGCATAACAAACTTGTCTTCTTCTCTTTTCCTCTTCCATGTCAGTACAAATAAAATAACTGGAAGCATCCCAAATGCAATTGGAAATCTGCGTAACTTGGAGAGCGTATGGATGTCTTGGAACCGATTTTCAGGTCACATACCCCTTGATATAGGAAAGCTTCAGAACTTGTATGAAATAGATATTGCTTCCAACTCTCTCTCTGGAAATATTCCATCAACTTTTGGAAATTTAAGTCAATTAGGCGAATTACATTTATTTAGCAACAACCTCCAAGCCAATATCCCTTCAAGTTTTGTTGGTTGTCGCAATTTAAAACTCTTATTTCTTCAGGACAACAATCTCAGCGGTATCATTCCCCCACAAATCATTGCTCACTCCGCATATCTTGCTTTGGATTTATCTCAAAATCGTTTGACTGGTTCTCTTTCCAGAGAATTAGGAAATTTGATAAATCTGGAGTATTTAAGTGTTTCTCAAAACATGTTATCTGGTGAAATACCTGCAAGCCTTGGTAGTTGCATCAAAATAGAATATCTAGAACTCCAAGGAAACTTTTTCCAAGGCACAATTCCATCATCTTTGGGTTCACTGAGAGGTATTAAAGCATTAGACCTATCTGGCAACAACTTGTCAGGCATGATTCCGGAATTCTTGGAGCGTTTCGAAGTTCTGCAACTTTTGAATCTATCTGATAACAATTTTGAGGGCATGGTGCCTATCAAAGGAGTTTTCAAGAATGCAACTGCCACATCAGTTAGAGGAAATAGTAAACTTTGCGGGGGCATACCGGAGTTTCAATTGCCAAAATGCAAACTGCAACACTCTAACAAGAGAGGATTGAACCCAACCATGAAATTGATAATCTCTATAGTTTGTGCGGTTCTTGGAGTCACTTTCACACTAACCTTTTTGTACTTCCGTTACTCACGGAGGGCGAAAAAGGATCCCACTTCAAGTGATTCAGACAAATTTCTCACCGTGTCTTACCAAAGTCTTCTGAAAGCTACTGATGGATTTTCCTCTGCCAACGTGATTGGTACGGGCAGTTTTGGGTCTGTTTATAAAGGAGTACTTGAGAGAGCTGAAACAACAATTGCCATCAAGGTACTCAACCTGGTCCACCGCGGAGCTTATAGAAGTTTCACTGCTGAGTGTGAGGCCTTGAAAAATATTAGACACCGTAATCTTGTGAAGGTACTCTCGGCATGTTCGGGTTCCGATTATCAAGGTAATGATTTCAAGGCCTTAATTTATGAGTTCATGGTTAATGGGAGCTTAGATGAATGGCTGCATCCAACGCAAAAAATTGGTGATATAAATGAGAGACCAAGGAGCTTAACATTTTGTGAGAGGTTGAACATTGTTATCGACGTTGCGATGGCATTGGATTATCTCCATCATCATTGTGAGACGCCAATAGTTCACTGCGACCTCAAACCTAGCAATATTCTTCTCGATGAGGATCTGGTTGGGCATGTAGGGGACTTCGGATTGGCAAGATTCCTAATCAAGCCGTTTGAAAACTCTTCTGGTTATCAATCAAGCTCCATTGGTGTAAAAGGAACAATTGGTTATACTCCTCCAGGTAAATAAATACTTCCCTTCTTCAGTTTTGAATTTTTTTTTTTCTTCTATACTATATATTATTTAGTAGTTTGAAACACATGGAAGTAGAGCTGTGGGCACTTAATTAAATATAAATTAGAATATTGTGTTTTGAATTGTGCAAATGCAGAGTATGGTATGGGACATGAAGTGTGGACACAAGGTGATGTCTACAGTTATGGCATCCTCCTGTTGGAAATGTTTACAGGAAAAAGACCAACCAACGACATGTTTCAAGGAACTTCAAACCTTCATGGCTTTGTCAAGGAAGCTCTGCCTGACCAAGTGATAGAAATTGTGGATCCGGCTCTTGTTCAAGAAAAAGTGGACAGGGAGATGAGCAGTGCAAACAATCGTCTTAATGAGGATAGCACAAGGGCTCACATCAAAATTGAAGAGAGCTGGATTTCAGTTTTAGAAATTGGTGTTGCTTGCTCTGCAGAGTTGCCTAGAGAGCGGTTGGATATTACTGACGCTGTGGCTGAAATGTGCCGAATAAGAAACAAACTTCGAGCAAATAGAATATGCCAATAGAGCGTATGTAATACTGTTTCCTTTGTATCCAGAATTTCATTACTGTCTAAAGTAAGATCTGAGAGGTCTGCTTGATTAAATAAAAGAGTTTTTCTTTCTTTTTTGGTGAATGTTCCCTACATTATTTGGGGGCCATGCTAGTGGACTGTTTTGTAATTGTTGGCTTCATTTGGGCCTTTTGCTTTGATTTCTATAATTTGTGTTGGGCAGGCCGATCGTAAGCCGGTCATAGGTTATGAATTTTCACTTCTATATTACATTTTCTCAATTGTTAATAGTGGCATGTCCGCATTTAACTCCTTCTCAGGGAATATTACATACACTTTTGGAAATTTAAGTCAATTGTTTAAATTACTATTTGTTCCAATAGCATTCAAGGCCATATCCCTACAACTTCATCTGAGTGTCATAGTTTGGTGGCCTTAATTCTGCGGCAGAAAAATTTCACCGGTACCATTCCCCAAGGAGTCTTTGGCCGCTCTTCATTATCTGAGTTGGACTTGTCTCAAAATCAATTGACCGGTTTGCTTCCCCAAGAAGTAGGACGTTTACACCCACTTGTCTCAAAATCTGGAGTTTTTAGATGTGTTTGAAAGAGTGATGTTATTTCCACGCACCCTGCCTTATTTCTCCATCCACTTTATTTTCAAAATTTTAAAGACAAATCTATCCATTTGTAAAATGACTTACAAGGACAAATGTCCCTCCTCCCTCTCCACGATTTCCTCCTCACTCTCTCCCTCTCCGAGCTTTCTCCCGGTCTCCTCCTACCTCTCAAGGTGTTCCCTCTCTCTCTCTCCCTCTCTTTATATGCTTGCATGTTTTTTTAACTTTGAAGTGGAACTTCAGTTTGCACAGTGTTCTTATGGTTGATTTAGTTTGTGGGTTTTAATCGTTGTACAACTTGATAAAGATGGTTGGTTTGTTTTTGTTGTTTTTGTGCAGCAAATGCAATCTAGAATGTGATGATAATTGTTTGTGTTGTTTCTGTTAGCTTTCTCACTGGGAGCCGTAGGTTCAACTATGAATTTTCCAGTTTCAAGGGTAAAAGGCCTTCAATGGAGGATTATTTTGAGGCAAATATATCTGACGTTGATGGCAAGATGGTTTCATTTTTTGGTGTTTTGGATGGTACAGTAAAATTCAAGTTGTTCATTCGGGAATTTGTAGGACTTAAATAATTAATAATTATAGGGTATTTTAGGAATAATGGTGGGTGTAAAGAAAAGATTGTGTTTTTAAAAATGTATATGATGGGTGGGAAGATAAGGTGGGTGGGAAAATAGGATTTGGGGGTGGAAATAGTAGCCCTCGTCTCAAAACATGCTATTTGGTGAAATTCTGGCAAGTCTAGGTAGCCGCATAAAAACAGAACATCTAAACATGCAAGGAAACTTCTTCCAGGGGACAATTCCATCATCTCTACGTTCACTAAGAGGTATTGAAGATTTAAATCTCTCTAGCAACAATTTCTCAGGCAGGATTCCAGAATTCTTGGAGGATTTTAATTTTGTCCTTAGGCTTCAAAACCTACTATATATACCTAAGGGCTCATACTATATATACCTAAGGGCTCATTTGTTACACATGACTGTCTAGGCATGGACAAGCTTAGTAAGTACTGTCCTGGATTGACTTGGCTTAGACTAAGCTTAGTAAGACTTGTCATGCATTTGGTATAATGCTCGATTGGGATTGAGACTTGAATAAAAATATGTTTATTTAATTAATTAAAAAATTAAAAACTAATAAAAACTAATTTTTTATTTAAACCAAAGCAACAATCGCCCAAAACCATCACCAACAAAACCACTAGATCTCTGCAAGGGAAGCGAGAGTTCCCCAACACCATCCTCTCTCTCTCTCTCTCTCTCTCTCTCTCTCTCTCTCTGGTTCTTCTATTTCCATGGCGATTTTAGATTCGTCGAGGCATCGCAGGCACTAGCATGAGCCCTCGCACTAACTTAGATCCATGGGATTTGCTCAGCGATTGGGTCTGATCTCGATGACATAACGTTATGTTCAGGGCTGGAGTCATTGTCGATCAAAAACTCTGCTGATTTGACGGACATTGGAGTAGGAGGATGAGCACATAACGCAAAAGATTTTGTTTTTGTTTCTTTTGTGTCTGAAAACGCACGAGATTGTTGAGTCCCCTCATTTTGCACGGGATTCACTTAACATCTTCTAAGGCCATCTCGAACAATGTTGGGGCTAAACTCAAATTTTCACCATCCAAAATACAACTATTCATAATACAACTATTCATGTATTTTTATGACTCAAATTTTTTTTTTTCCTTCAACCTTATAAACTCATAATTTGAGTCGGCAACTTTATTATAATGTTTAAGAATGATTAATCCTTAAATTTTTTTTCTTGTTAATTTGTCTTGATATTATTTTTGTTTCAACATTAGTGATTTAATTTTCTAAACATTTTAACCTAAAAAGACAGCGTGGGCCTATATGGAGGGCAGACTGGGCTGCTGCCGGCCCAAGTTTGTGGAGGCTTTGTTTACAAATTGTGACTTTGTAGAGGCTGTTTGGGCAGAGGTTTTGCTGTCGCCATCAATTTTTTTGGCTGGCTGGGCGGAGATTTTGTCTCCATCTAGGTGACTTTCCGTAATTTTATGCTTTTGCCTCCATCAATTTTTTTGCCTCCTCCCACTTCATTTTTGACTTTTTTTTTTTTGGCCAAACGCTAGGGAAGGAAGGGGGAAATATTTGGTGGGTTTTACAATACGACCGTACATATGGTTGGGAAATATTAGGGGGAATACTCTTTAATTAATGATTTCATAAATCTCTCAAGCTTCGTTTAAATTGAAGGCATGGATATTGTGTTTTGAGCACTTAGAAATTACGGTTATTTCATATTTTAGATTGTGTAAATGCAGAGTATGGTATGGGAAATGAAGTCTGGACACAAAGATCAACAGATGGGATGTTTCAAGGAAGTGTAAACCTTCATAAATTTATCGACTAATCAGGTTGAACAGATTGTGGATCCTGTTCTTGTTCAAGAAAATGGGGAGGGGGTCATGATCACAGAAAATACTCGTAATGTGGATAGTACAAGGGCTTGGATCAAGATTCGAGAAAGCTTGATTGCCATTTTAGAAGTTTGTGTAGCTTGAGTTGCCAAGAGAACGGTTGGACATGTTAGACCAAGTCCTACTCTGCCTACGGTTTCAAGAGTTTGTGATGAAGTCAACTTGTTATCCACCAAGAGTTAGTTTTGGTTAAGACTCTTTTAAATATTTCATTCCATGTAAATATAAGTGTGCTGTTTCTGTTGTATTGTTTGAATTTCAAATAGCCTTGTAAATAGGGATTTCAGTTCCCTGATGTAATCTTGAATGAAGTATAAATACATGCAGCCCTTACTGATTGGGTAATGCAATTGAGATCACACATCCTTCTCTCAGTTTTACATGGTATCAAAGCCCTAGCAGTCTAACACAGAGATCCAATTTTTTTTTCTCTTTGCTTTCATGGCCGACTCTAGCAACAGTTGACAGGACCGCCCCAAATTCCTTGGAACTCGAGACGAATCCTGTGGAATTCCCGACATCACCCGATGTCGGGCCCACTCACTGAAACTATAACCTCTTTTCCCAAAAAGGATTAAGGGCACGAGACTTCCTACCGAAATTTCGGCAGAGTCTCCCCTGTAAATTGAACATTTCCCAAATTTTAACCTGCACAAAATTCACATTTTAATATCCCAACAGGCAGCACACACAATATAATTTCATGCAATTCATATAATCGGCCTCCGGCCTTCAATAATTCGAATAGAACCAACAATATTCTCGAGTCAATTACTACATAAACCATGTACTTAAAGTCTTCAAACAACTTTACAAACACCACAGAAATCATTAAACTGGATTCAAATCCAACAATCACATCGAACCACATCAGGAATCCAATCACATACGTAGAATCGAACAAACCTTTTAAACACATTAATACTTCGCACCTGGTGAGACCCCAGGCTGCCTACGTACCCTTAGACAAGGGATCAAGCCACACGTAGTTCTCATGATCAACGGTCACAACTCCGATAATGTACAATTATGTAAAATAGAACTAACGATACATTTCAGATTTAACACAACTCCAATTCCGACAAAATATAATGAACACATTCTCAATTTCTTTCTTTATATCAGTTCAATCCCGCAACCATACCCTATCCAAGGCCTATGTACATCAAACACATCATCAAATTATTCAATTTGTAATAATTCAATCCCGCAACCATACCCTATCCAAGGCATATGGTGCCAAACAACACTGCTCAAATCCAGGGCTCAAATATTTATACATGTACAAGCTCACAAATCTCAAACCAGAATCAAAACCACATGTACATATATGTAATATAATAACAAGAAAAGAATAATTATATATTTATATATATACATAAATACATCCACATGCACCTACCTCTCACCATCATCATGTACCAGGGGAAAACAATCCAACTGGGGATTGTTGACTAGCTCACACTTATCAGCTCTCAAACGGACTATGTGGCTAGGGACGAGCCATCCAACTGGGGGACTGAACTCAACCAGCCCGTACGGACGAAGAATCAAGACCCGTACGTCTGAAAACAGTCATACGCGCGCAGACTACCCAATTAAGGGTCTCCAGCGACACCCCGTTAAGGTATGCCCCGGGTTCCGTCATATCCAGACCATATCCATAATTTCCATGTATCAGGATCCAAGGGGAGGTACATGTGATGTTGCACATCATGTACTGGGGGAAACAATCCAACAGGGGATTGTTGACTAGCTCACAATTATCAGCCCTCAAACGGACTATGTGGCTAGGGACGAGCCGTCCAACTGGGGGACTGAAACTCAACCAGCCCGTACGGACGAAGAATCAAGACTCGTACGTCTGAAAACAGCCCTACGCGCGCAGACTACCCCAATTAAGGGTCTACAGCGACACCCGTTAAGGTATGCCCCGGGTTCCGTCATATCCATACCATATCCACAATTTTTCCGGCATCCCACAATTCCGGGATCCATGACCAAATAAGCCCACATGCCCGAAACCCGGCACGTGTGTGAATAGTATATCCAAAACATATCCATATATCCATTTCCATGTATCCCAGTGTCCATATCCACTATTTCCAAATATCATCATCCAAGGGGGAGGTACGTATGATGGTGGAGTTCGTAATCCTTATATAAATATTATATAAATAATATTCCCATCCTTAGTTCAATTTTCCCAAAACAAAATACATATTCATAGTAGACAAATAACTCTCAAACATAAAACCGATAACCGGGGAAGTACCTAAGATAGTGTTTTCTCAAATATTATATATATAAACTCCAAGACCCTCGAACATATCAAATCTACAAATATATCACAAATACTTTACAAAATAATAATCTCGACTCTTAAATATAAAGTGCATTACAATAAACCATTTAATTCATATGCATAACATTTCCATCTCAAAACCATGCCATTATTTGAAAGCAATACCCATTCTTTTCCTAATAATCATAACCGAGTCCCAAGACTCACTTTCACAACTCTACAAATCGAGTATCCCATAATTATTCATTTCATAATTTCAATTATCAAATAATATCCAAGAATCTCATAAGATATTATAAACAAGCTCATACTCCTAATATAATCCAAATAACTCAAATAACAATTAAGACTCATTTACAAGGTCATCTTAATACTTTTCGAAGTGTGAAACTACATCGGAAGACTCACGGTCAACCGAGGGTCAAACTTTCTAAATTTGGTCAACCGGGCCAGCGGGCCCCACGACCTCCGTTTTACAATCCGAACGTCCCTATGGGTTCCACAAGGTTTAGGATACATGTCCTACAAGTTTGGTCCGAAACGGACGGCCGAATCGTTCACGATCGGACGGTTAACGTAAAACAAACTTTAACTATTTAAATCGGAACATCCGGGCTCCGATTCCCGATACGCGAATTCCTACACGATCCTAGAAATATCTAAATCCACATATATTAAATGGGAAGCGATCCAACGGTTCTAACATATCGAACCCGGAAATCACACAATATGTAAAATCCGTTCGAGGTTCAAACGTTATCCGAATTGAGATCCGTAAAATGCTACGCAGTTGTGACAACCAGGGGATTGCATTGGGACACAATGCCCCTCTGCTATAGTGCCCACACGCCGCTACACGCACTGGCAGCACGTGGGTGTCCAAAGCGATAACGCTTCGCCGGAAAAACTTAACATCTTGACTCCAAACTCCTACCCTAGGTAATACACCTAATTTGGAGTCACTTTTGTTCTTGGGCTATGGACAAAAAGTGGCCGGAAATTCTAACTGAAAACCGGCAGAATTTAAATTCACAAAACGGACTACAAACTCTCAAAATTTCTGGAATCCTATCCCATAGGCAGCTAGAGCATGAAAACTAGTCCAAAAACCATACCTCACTCGTCCAATTTGGTGGAGAAATGAGGGAGAACGAGCCATTGGAAAATCTGTCAAAAACCACCCGATTTCCTGCGTTTTTCCGGCGACTTGGAGCTGCTGGCAACGGCAGAGGAGGATTGGGGTTCGACGGCGGGGATGCGCCGGTCATTTTGGGTCCAGTCCCAGCCGGGGTGGAGGCCGGTGGTGGCGGCAGCGAAGGTGAACAGCTGCCTGCTGTTCAAAGGGGGGGGGGCTCGCGACAAACCGGGGGTAGAAGGAAGGAGAAGAAGAAAGAAGAAGAAAAAAAATATTAAAACTGTCGGGTACCTGTAGCACGATACTGTTGCTACAATAACAATTCTAAAAATTCCATTTATGTCCCTTTCGTTTTCAGACTTTTCCTCCTTCGTTACAAATCGGAATTGGGCATGCCGCATGTCTACGAACTCGTATCGACGAGCTCTACGCAACGGTACAAACGGAAGTCCCAAATTCCTTTCCGAACTTAAAATGACCTTTTTGACCCTTTTTATATTAAATAATATTTTAAATTTTCAAAAACCTTAATTAATTCAAATCATTTTGTTTTATTGTTTACTCCAATTTATTTCCTTTTAATTTAATTATTTTACTTCTTTTTAGGACCTAGATGCTACAACAGTGACTCCACCCAAACTATCAACACCACTCTCCCAAATTCCACCATGAACCCCTTCTCTTCTTTGACCTCAGTTGTAAACATTAAGCTGGATCGTACCAATTATCCTTTGTGGTTGGCTAAGATCTTACCTGTGCCTCAGGAGTCGGGACCTGTTGGGTTATGTTGATGGAACCATTGTTTGTCCTTCCCAGCGCTTTCCTGGAAGTACAACTACCAATCCTGCTTACACAACCTGGGTGCAATACGATCAAATGATACTCAGCTGGATTAATGGCTCTCTCACGCCGTCTGTGCTCTCGGAGTGGCCAGCAAGAGGACCTCTCGTGCTACCTGGGAGGATCTCGAGCAACGTTATGCTTCTACATCCCAGAATCGCATCTTGTTTCTCCGGAATGAACTTATACAAACCAAAAAAGGTGATTTGTCGATTGCTGATTATCTTGATAAAATGAATGTTATTTCTGATAACCTTGCCCTAGCTGGCAAACCTGGGGTGATGATGAACTTGTCCAGATTATCTTGAACAATCTTGGACCTGCTTATGAGATGACAGTGAACGCGCTGCTAGGCACGTGATACTCACATCACGTACCCTACGCTTGAGGCGCTCTTACTGACTCCAGAAAGGAGGATGACTGAGCAAGCTGCTCCCCTTGTGGAGGCTGCTTATGTTAATGTTTTTGTCACTGCCAGAGGTCGTGGTGGACGATTTCGTGGCAACGGATGAGGAATAGTTCCAGCTGGACGTGGTGGTGCTGTTGGACGTGGTGGTGTCAATCCTCGCCCCAATCCTTATAACAACAATGTGAGACCTAATTATGCAAACAATGGTGAAAGGTTTAATGGTACAGGTGAAAGGATTACATGCCAGATTTGTGGGAAACCAGGGCATCCTGCCTAGATTGCTACCAGCGAATGAATACTGCGTATGAAGGAAGGGTCCCAGCCAAAAAACTCACTGCCATGGCCACCTCTCCTATTACTCTTAATCGACAAACCAATGAGCAGTGGTTACTTGATCCTGGTGCCAATGCACATGTCACTCCAGATCTTCAGAATTTGGTTAATCCAAAAGAGTATAACGGTAATGAGAATGTTGGTGGAGTAGGTAATGACTCTGGAATTTCTATTTCTCATCTTGGTTCAAATACTTTACGTACTAAATCTTGCTCATTTGAATTAAAAGATATCTTAAGATGTCCCACTTCCTCCACACATATTATTTCTGCCCATAGATTTACCTTAGACAATCAGTGCTATATACTTATTTTCCCTCATTTTTTCCTTGTAAAGGACCTCAAGACCCGGAAGACGCTTTTCCACGGGAGATGTGAGAATGGCTTATATCCATTTTCAGGTTGCGGTGGACAATTTAACTACCCTATTTCAGTGTGTGTAGGCATTCGAGTCTCGGCTCAAAAATGGCATTCACGTCTTGGTCATCCTACCTCGTCTACTGTCAAGTTTTTAATTTCCATTAAGAAAGTACCAGTTCTTGGTGCTTACAATGTAACGTTTTGTCAGTCATGTCCCTTAGGAAAGAGTACTAAATTACCTTTCAGTATTTCCCAGTCTGTCTCTCTCAATTCCCTTTACAATTGTTGCATTCTGATGTTTCGTGTTCTCCAGTAAATTCAGTTGATGGTTTTCGTTATTATGTGTTATTCGTGGATGATTATTCTAGATATTCTTGGGTTTTTCCAATAAAAAGAAAATCTGAAGTTTTTGAAATTTTTTGTGAGATTTAAAGCACAGGTCGAAAATATGTTCAATACTTCCATCAAAACCCTTCAATGTGATGAAGGTGGGGAATATAAAAGTCATGTTTTTCAAAATTATCTTGCATCTCACGGCATTTCACAACGATTTTCGTGTCCAAAACATCCTGAACAAAATGGTATTGCCGAACGAAAACATCGTCACATTGTTGAGTCTAGTATTGTCATGCTTTCTCATGCCCATATTCCAAATAAATATTGGGTGGATGCTTGTTTAACAGCTACTTATTTAATTAATAGATTGCCAAGTCGTGCCTTGTCCCATATGAAAAGTTGTTTGCCAAAGTTCCCAAATATGAAACTCTTAAAGTGTTTGGCTGTCTTTGTTTTCCTTGGTTAGTCCCTTATACACAACATAAACTCCAACCAAAGTCAAAATCATGTGTGTTTTTAGGTTACTTACTGAATCATCAAGGGTATAAATGCTTAGACTTGTCCACGAGACGAATCTATTTGTCTCGCCATGTTCTATTCGATGAGGACACTTTTCCATTCAAGGAACTCACATCTTCCCTGGACAGCGTTGGAACCACAGGTAGTAATACTTCCCCTGACTTGTTATTTACTTTTCCTCTTTTATCTCCATCACCCCAGGCCAACCCATTATCTCCTAGCCCGCCTTTACAGTCCCTTCATCAACCAAACACAATAGCATCTGATATTCCTAATCCTACTAACCTGCTCTCCACTCCTGCCTTACTTGATCCTCTAGCCACGGCAAACCCAATGTCTTTACATTTAGGCCTACCATTTCATCTTCACATGAGCAAGAGGCAGTACCAGTTCCTGAACTGAACCAATCCGTGCCAACTGATAATCACGGTGCTCCGTCTTCCAATCAACAGTCAATCCAACCTCAAAAAATGACTACTCGTTCACAATCTGGCATTCACAAACGTAATCCTAAATATGCATTGCATGTTAATACTGATCATTCTCTCGTTGAACCAACCTGTTATAGTCAGGCCTTCAAGCAACATGAGTGGCGGAATGCCATGGTTAAGAGTTCAACGCACTACAACGTTGTGGTACCTGGAAACTTGTTCCGTATCATCCGCAAATGAATTTGTTGCCTAACAAGTGGGTTTTCAAGCTTAAACAGCGTGCGGATGGCTCAATAGAAAGGTATAAGGCGAGGCTTGTTGCCAACGGATTTCATCAGAAGCTTGGCATTGATTATACAGAAACCTTGAGCCCTGTGGTGAAGCACAGCACCATACGACTTGTTCTTAGTCTTGCGGTTTCCAAACGGTGGCCTATTAGACAATTGGATGTACAGAATGCATTTTTGCATGGATTTTTGAATGAGGATGTGTATATGAGACAACCTGCTGGTTTTGTTGATCAGCAATATCCTAATTATGTTTGCAAACTGCAACGGAGTATCTATGGCTTGAAACAAGCTCCTCGTGCTTGGTTTCATCGGTTCTAGAATTTTTGCTTCAATTGGGATTTGAAGCGTCCACTTGTGATTATAGTTTATTTGTTTACAATCACAGAGGTATTTACTTAATTCTGTTGATATATGTGGACGATATTTTATTGACAGGAAATAGCTCACGACAAATGGGTTGCTTAATCAAAAAACTGGGAACTTTATTTTCCATGAAGAATTTGGGTCCACTACATTATTTTCTAGGAGTTGAAGTACAATATATGAATGATCAGATGCATTTGAGTCAAGTTAAGTATGCCTTGGACTTGTTGAAGCGTACCAACTTCTTGGATGCCAAACCAATTTCAACTCCAGTTCCTTGCAGCCAGAAATTGAGTGCTTATGATGGTGAGCCACATGACAGTCCAGACTTGTATCGGAGTGTAGTTGGCGCGCTACAGTATCTAACCATCACCAGACTCCGATCTTTCCTATGCTGTGAACCAGGTCTGTCAGTTCATGCACTCTCCAACAACTACGCATTGGACGGCAGTCAAGAGGATACTTCGTTATGTTAAAGCCACGTACAATCATGGTCTTTTGTACAAACCTGGTCATTTACATCTCACGACCTTTTCCGATGCTGACTACGCTGGAAATCCTGACACTCGGCATTCCACTGGTGGTTTCTGCATTTACTTCGGCTCCAATCTTGTGTCATGGAGTTCTAAGAAACACAAAACGGTGTCTCGCTCGAGTTCCGAAGCTCAGTATCGGCAGCTGGCTTACACCGCTGCGAACTGTCATGGCTCAAGTCTCTTTTCCGTGACTTAAAGTTACATCTTGTTTGTCCGACCATTTGGTGCGACAATATCTCGTCCATTGCCCTAGCTTCGAATCCAGTTTTTCATTCGCGCACGAAGCATTTGGAAGTTGATTACCATTATGTTCGTGAAAAGGTGGTTCGTGGTCAGTAATGGTGAATTATATTTGTTCTCAAGATCAGATTGCTGATTTGTTCACTAAAGGCATGTCTTCTTTGCGTTTCAAATTTCTAGTTTCCAAGCTTTCAGTGGCTTCTCCCCTGTCAGCTTGCGGGGGGATGTTAGACCAAGTCCTACTCTGCCTACGGTTTCAAGAGTTTGTGATGAAGTCAACTTGTTATCCACCAAGAGTTAGTTTTGGTTAAGACTCTTTTAAATATTTCATTCCGTGTAAATCTAAGTGTGCTGTTTTTGTTGTATTGTTTGAATTTCAAATAGCCTTGTAAATAGGGATTTCAGTTCCCTGATGTAATCTTGAATGAAGTATAAATACATGCAGCCCTTACTGATTGGGTAATGCAATTGAGATCACACATCCTTCTCTCAGTTTTACAGGACATTCGTGATGCTCTGGCAGAGATGTGTCATATACGAAAGAAACTTTAAGCGAAAAGAATATGTGAATAAAAGCATACTTCTCCATATCATTGTAATCAATTAGTATCTAGCAGACTATTTTGCTTCAAAGAAATATTTGATACGTACAGAGACAATCAATCTATTAACGTGCGTAAATTTGGAATGAACACTGTTATGCTAGTGTCAAACAATTCTCAACACTTAGATCTCCAAGCAGATGTATGAGACATTGGTTAAATTTAAATTCACTCTTGATCAAAGCATAAATGTTGAGAGACTGATTGCGAACAGTGTAAGCGGTGTTTAGCTTTTGCTTTTAATTTCAACATAATTTTAAGCCTCTGATCTTTTTTTTCTTTTGAATGAGACTAGACGAAAAATCTGGAAATTTTGTGGTTGAGATTGTGAGAAGTGGGAATCTAAATGCAAAGCCATGTGACAGATATTGGAAATCCAGGCAAAATCTTGCAGCATCTACTTTTCCCAACTTTAACTTGTAAGTTGGAACTCATACAGTAACTATTCACAATTGCAGCATGTACTTTTTCCATCCAACAAGGGACCCATTCCATGTCAATCACATATACTTTTTCCAATTACTCAAACTGTTTTTTTCCTTCTTTTCTTCCATTCCTTAGCCGCCCCGCGATAAGGTTTGAGTGGCAAGGCGTCCACCATACTCAAACGAAAATAGACCAGTATCATGCAATAAGAAATCTTCTTAAATGTAAGGGCGTGTTCAATATAAATCCTTATATTTTTTATTTTTAAGACATATACCCATCATTATATAAATTTATGTGTAAAATTCAATTTCAAACTTAAATAATTCAGGATGATATAAGAGGTTATAGTATTTCTATGTTTTTACATCATTGCCACCAGACTTTATATTTTATTTATAATTTATTTCAACCATTTTATTAATTGCCATAATTGTAATTAATACTCCCTCTCAATAGCATATTAATCACCCCATTTCTTTTGGTTGCCATTCTCTCTAACATTATAGCCCCCTAAAATTGCAAACAAAAAAAAATCGGTAAATTACATATCCAATAATGTACCTATGAAAAATATAAATATAAATATATACGTATAAAAATATAGGTATATTATTTAAATAAAATAGAGGTATATTGTTTACCAAAAAAATTATAAAAAAAACTAGGTCAGTTACTTTGTAATTGAAATATCCGTACAATTTCATAATAGAAAACAGGTACACAATCATTTATAGAAAACTAGGTCTGTTTCCTTACTCATTTATTTTCCATCCAGAATATCCTCTCTCTCTCTCTCTCAAGAAAAACCCTAATATTTCCCTCAGCCGCAGACCCCATTGGTATTTGTAATGACCTTGGGCTTCAATTATAAATGCATTATCGTCTTAGTCATTCACATGACACCACTATCTTATTACATATGGTTGACGCACTCACTTAGTCACTCACATACCACTTTAGATAGTCTGAATATATTTTGGACCAATTACATTCCTACTTTAATATTAATCGATGGACCGTACATTTAGTGGAGGTAACTATATGATCAACTATGGAAAAAAAAAAAATCATATTTTCAATGATGAAAATAATGTTCATCATTGAAAAATGTCACTGAAGTCCTTAATTCTTAAAAAATTATGAACTTTGAAGAATTACATACCACTAGACTTGGGTAATTATTTGCATCTTTTAGTGTTGAAAATAACTGTACTATCTCTCTATGGGATAGAACTTTTCTTTGGTGTTTCTATGGGATAGCTTTTGGTAATGGCCAGCTAGTCTTGGAAAATACTGTTTTGTATCAAATTCCAACTCATAAAGTTGGAAAAGTATATACTGCCCAGTAGACTTTGCATTGGTCAAGCACTATAGTTTTCCGACTTCTTGTAAGTTGGAATTGAATGGCATATGTATTATGTTGCTAGGGGCAAACTTAAAAGAAATTATAGGATGAAACCAGAGTGCCAAAACTTGCATATCATGAAAAAGAACCCCCTCTGCCCCAAAATGACTACCAGCCTGGCCAAGATGATTAACCACTACTGGAACATTAGTGCAACAACAAGGGACATGAAGCTAGCGTCAGGAGCAAACTGCAGTCCTATAATAGCCAATAGTTATATGGCTTTAGGAGCAATGCACCCAATATTGATTGTTTTTGCTAGCATTTCCTAAGTTTCACTTGAATAAAATAGTTGAAATGGCAGAATTGGACATAAATACTCCTGACGGCGTGAATAAAATTGACAGAATTTTTTAATTGTCCTTAAATTGCTACAATCATAAGACTACAATGGCAAAAGTGACCAAATTGAAACTACAATGACCAAAAGTGAAAAAGAGGCCAACTACATGGACTAAAAGTGACTTTTGGCCATAAAAATATATATGATATAAATATTATATTTGCAGCCTACTCGATTTTAGCGGTGAACGGTGTGGAGTTTGCTTGATCCACTTCCCTGCATAGAGCATCTTCAAAACCTTCTCCAATCTTCAAATCTCGAGTCGGTTTTTCACAAGCTTCTCGACATCCTCTGCGCGCACGGCTTGAGGGTCACGTGGGTGAGCTTCACGATTTGGGAGATGCTGATTGACTTCCTGGTTGTCTTGTATGGGTCGACCTCCTTGGTTGTTCTGCTCGTGGGGCAGATTAGTAGATTAAGCTTGTGAGGATTCCTCCACAGCTTGTCGCCGTGAGTTGGTTCTCGAGTAGGTTGGCGAGCGTCGGTCGTTGCGTTCGCCACGCAATTGTTCACGAACTCGTGCTCCTTGTCCAACCTAGAAAGGATACTTCTTTGCCGGCCCAAGCGAGCGTGGACATTGGACTGTGGGCCCAACCTCTCGTGCACATTGGTCCTTAGGCCTAACCTTGGACAGATTGTCGATCGGCTTAGGGTACGGTTTGCAAATGTCTGCGTCTCTTCAGTCGTTCTCTCCCATGCCCGTTTGTCTCTCTCCAACTAGTCTGGGATATCTCAAAATGCTCGCCGATATACTCGTGGATCCTTCTCTCCTCATCACAGGCTCCAAGGTCAAGGCCTTGATTCAAGTTGATTTGCCTGAGTAGCTAGCCAATTAGATTGTTTTGGTCGTCGAGCCTCTGTGTAAGTTGATCAACTCGTGAGTTAAGGCCCATTTGACTGCATAGGTCAGGAAGAGAAGTGTGGATCGAGCCCAATGACATATGGGCTAGGGCTCCATTAGATGTGATCAGTTCATAATTTGATATCATTTTGTACCCTTCTAGCTTATGATTTAGTTGAGTTAAACTTGTGCTTTTAATCTATTTTGTGTTTTTCATTCAGTTCATTGAGCTCTATGTACCACTTGAGGCATTTGAAGTAAAATGGTGAAAACAATGTGTAAAAACTGAAGACCTGAGTTACAAATTCGTTTTGGACCTATCTTCTTCATCCGAGCTTGGATTGGGCCAATTCATGTGTGCTTGGAAAGAACACATTCTGAACCTCAAGATAGATAGCTCAAAGTTGACATTTGATTGATCCAAGCCTAATCCGTGAGCCCATCAAAATACACATCATGCCTGAGGGAGGATGACCTAATTGTTGCTCAAATATACTTTTTCCATGTCAATCACATATACTTTTTCCAATTACTCAAACTGTTTTTTTTCCTTCTTTTCTTCCATTCCTTAGCCGCCCCGCGATAAGGTTTGAGTGGCAAGGCGTCCACCATACTCAAAACAAAAATAGACCAGGATCATGCGATAAGAAATCTTCTTAAATTTAAGGGTTTGTTCAATATAGGTCCCTACATTTTCTATTTTTAAGACATATACTCATCATTATATAAATCTATGTGTAAAATTCAATTTCAAACTTAAATGATCAGTAGGATATAAGGGGTCATAGTATTTCTATGTTTTTACATCATTGCCACCAGACTTTATATTTTATTTATAATTTATTTCAAGCATTTCATTAATTGCCATAATTGTAATTAATACTCCCTCTCAATAGCATATTAATCACCCCATTTCTTTTGGTTGTCATTCCCTCTAACATTATAGCCCCCTAAAATTGCAAACCAAAAAAAAATCTGTAAATTACATATCCAATAATGTACCTATGAAAAATATAAATATAAATATATACGTATAAAAATATAGGTATATTATTTAAATAAAATAGAGGTATATTGTTTACCAAAAGAATTATAAAAAACACTAGTCAGTTACTTTGCAATTGAAATATCCGTACAATTTCATAAATTAAAATAGGTACACCATCATTTATAGAAAAAAGGTACATTGTATAATTGAAATTTCTGCACATTTTTTATAAATTAAAAATATGTACATTATTTAGAAGTAAAAAAATAGGTTCATTATACTAGGTAAATTGTTTTACTAGGTACATTATTAGAGAAAAAAATAGGTTCATTTAAAAAAAATCATAAAACAAATAATAAATAGATTATCAAATTATTTTTCATAAAACAAGTAATAGGTTCATTATTTAGAGAAAAAAAACTAGGTACATTATTTGGAGAGAAAAAAATAGGTTCATTTAAAAAAATGTTTTGCATAAAACAAACAACAAAAAGATGATCAAATTATTTTTCATAAAACAAGTATAGGGTGCTTTATTTAGAGAAAAAAGGGGTACATTATTTGAAATTCATAAAACACATTAACTTGTAAATATGGGTAGTTTTGAAATTCAAAAAATATAATAAATCAGATTTTAAGTTAGATTAGGTAACTTGAT
>CM031918.1:38701703-38905792 GCA_018703695.1 Prunus fruticosa | reverse complement strand
GTCAGTCTTTATCCTTTTTAAAGTTTTTTTTTTTTCTGTAGATGTTACCATGTTTTCTAGTAGGTTTTGTGTTCAATTGATAGATTCGAACCCCTTTTAAGAAGTATACGGTTAGATTTCTTATATACATGAGCTTGCTCAGTGTTCTCATTCTGTGATGTGACTTTAATTTATCGTGGACTTAATGAGTGGTTAGTAGGTTATTTTATCAAAGTGATTGCCTCTTAGAAGTCTCTAGTACTCTCATTAAAAATTCTAAGTACTTGGGGCACATTTACTTTTCTTTCTTGAACATTCATTCTAAAGCTTTGGATTTGTTTCCATATTTTCTCTCTGTGATTATTAGGCTTTCATACTTTATCTCATCCTGGGACAAGATTGACATTGTGAAAAAAATTTTGTATCTTGTGAAACATAAAGGTTTGGAATTTGGACAGGGATACTGCTGGGCAGGAAGGGTTCAGGAGTCTCATTCCAAGCTATATCAGGGATTCCTCTGTGGCAGTCATTGTATATGATGTCGCATCTGATATCTCTCTCTCTTGCACTGTACTGTATCTAAATTGTTGGGCCTAAAATTTAGTCCGGCTGTTCAAATACTTTGTGAATATTCTTTGAAGAAGCTCTTGTTAAGAGTCCCATCTGTGAGGGATTTGTTTTGTTTTGAAAAAAAAAATCTCGTCAAAAGTAACTTTGTTGAGCTTGAACTTCATCTCTTTCTAATTAAATCACTTGGTCTTATGTTCAATGTTTGATGAATTTCAATTTTGGCTCATTCTTATGGTATAGGCAGGCAATCATTCCCTAAACACTTCCAAGTGGATTGAAGAGGTTCGCACTGAGCGGGGAAGTGATGTCATCATTGTACTTGTTGGAAACAAAACAGATCTTGTAGACAAAAGGTAATGATCTGCTTTCTTCCCTGCAGTAAGTTATGAAGACAGTTGATTTTCTTGTTTCCTACACTTTTTAGTTCCATAGTCATGTAAACGTGGTCTTCATGAGAACGATGACTTGTTGCATCTTTTGCATGCTATTTATTTCATTTGCGTGCTTGACCAATCTGAGCACTAGAAGAAGATGCTTTAAATCAAGCTGTGCGGATGTACCTTCGTAAAACATGCATGGTGAATGCATGTTTGGTACTGTAGATGGGAACAAGGAGGGTAATACTACAAGTTTTCCCCTAGGTCGTATCTCATTGTCAATTAGGCTAACTTATTGCATCCGATTTTTCTTTGCCACTTCCGTTGCTCATATATGGGCCATGTTGTGGATGGACAGACAAGTTTCCATAGAGGAAGGAGAAGCCAAAGCTGTGACCTGAATGTTATGTTCATAAAAACTAGTGCCAAGGCTGGCTTCAATATCAAGGTAAGTCACATTTATCTTTAATGAGTTATATCATAGCAATGTAATGTCTTAATGGTATGATTATGTTGCGTGGGGTCAATCAAAGATACTACTGTTGAGAACATGCACCCTGGTCAAGGTCACTTGATATGCTTACTCGGTTGCAGATGGACACATCATTATGTTAATTTTCATTAATCCGATTGCAGGCACTGTTCCGAAAGATAGCAGCTGCCTTGCCTGGAATGGAAACGCTTTCTTCGACGAAGCAAGAGGATATGGTTGATGTGAACCTCAAGTCATCCAATGCAAATTCATCACAGTCACAGGCACAGTCGAGTGGATGTGCTTGTTAATTTACATGGGTTTTTGATTCAACTTCTTTACCCCATTCCTTATATGCTTCGTGATCCAACTGTGTCTGTAAAGCTTAGTTACTGTAGCATTCGGAGTTTTGTGTTTGGTTGATTGGTAAAGGATTTTTACACTGTTTGGCTAAGCTTAGAATATCACAAACACTCAGACTCTCAGTTAAATTAAAAGTAATTAAAAGAGACGTTTTGTTTTGCAAAGTGATTTTAATAGATTTCTATGGTTTTATGTTTGGGAAATATTCTTATATTTTCTCCACCCCATAAGATCAATGTTAAATTTGCGTTTTGTTTCTAATATTTTATCCATGCCTGAGAACTTGGAAAAAAAATAAAAGGGAAAAATAAAATAATTAAGAAGGATTCTGTTTTGAGTTTTAATTTTAACTAACTAGCTCTTAGTTTATATACTAATCTTTTAATGTTGAAAGATGTCTAGAGTTCGACTCCTTTGAGTGAAAAAGAATTTATACAAGATATTACCATGGTGGTATCCCAAGCCTATCACTCATTGCCATGTCAAAAAGTTAAAATACATGTCAATGGATAAATGGCTCGGGATAGTGTCACAATGGTATCCCTGGTATAAGTAAGTTTTTCTCCTTGTGAGTTCGATAAATTTTTTTTAAAAAAAAAAGTTAATTTTATATGATTCTAAAATGATACTTTATTATTTTTAAAAATAAAGAATCAGAAAATAAACAAAACTATCGATGCTTATAATTCTTAAATTCTTAAATTATCAATGTATTATTGATATTATTAGTAAACTCTTTATAATTTGTGCAAAACTTGGTCCTTATTATTGTGTGTCACTATAGTACTCTTATTTGCATAACATGTGTATTGTTTTTAAAATTTTACTTTTAGAGCCCATTTGATTCAAGGTATAGAAGCTTGGGAATGGGTATCATGTTTGGTAAGTACATTCTTGAAAATAAAATACCTTAAACATGGAAATCATAACAATTATAGGATTTTCTTTAGTTAATTAGGGCGTTATTAGAAAAGGGAACAAAGTTCAATTTCTATATTATTATACAAACAAAACGTGTGAAAGAAAATAGAAGGTTTTTCCTAGTTATCATTTTTCAGCATTTCCAAGCTTTTGAATAGGCATGGAAATACATTCCTAAACAATTCATTCCGTGAATTAAATAGACCCTTAACTTTTATAATTTAAATATTATAATTTGAGTAAACTCGTAGCACATCATCCACATGTCACATTACTAAAATCTTTTCTACTTTCTTTGTATTATAATCACATAAGACATACTTCATGTTTTTTTTTTCATTACAAAACATTTTTCATGTTGTGAAATCCAAATTTCGAAGATTTTCCCACCCCAAAAAAAAACTTAATCCACTCACATTTGGTTGGGCCAACCCCAAATCAGATATCCCACCGAACACAAGCCAGGTATCACATTTGGTTGTGCTGTGCCCACCGCCAAATACCGAGAATACCCTTTTATTTTCATAGATTCCAGTCTTGTACCTATTTTGGGAGCAAACATCATAGCATAACATAAATCTGTACTTTCTCACTCCTCAGACACATTTTGGGAAGGGCGCTTCAAATTTCTCGTGTTATTTTTTCTTTTAGCCGCAGATTTCTGATGTCTTTACACAAGGCAAAATCTGAATGGTGGAGAGGTACGTACCCCGGTTATCTGATTCATGTTAACCATCATACGATTCTAACTTCTAACCTTGGGCTCTATATTTTTATTTTTATTTTTGATCCCTTAAACCACTCGAAGAACACAAAAATAAATAAATACATAATTACATGATTGAAAATTCGAATCGTGTAAGTACGCAGCCGCAACAGTAAATACCCACTAAAAAACCTCTTTGTTCCATTCCTAACAATACTGGCCACCGCTTCGTGGGTTCTAGACTTGAAAGTCTTTCATTCAGTCACGCAAACCTTAAGAAGCATGTCCATGCCAGGTCTCTCTCTCTCTCTGTTTTTCTTTTGGTTTTTGATTTTGTGTGTTGAATTCTAAGGAATAAAGGCGAAATTAGACATGGGTTTTGTTTATTTTGGTCGATATGTCATTGGGTTTTCGTCAGACTAATCAAAATATGAGGTTCTGTTTGGTTGCTGAGAAACTTATGAGAAGAACAGAGTATGCAATCTTGAATTCTGGACACTCAGTTTTTTTTTTCCGGTTAAAATCTGTCACTGACTCACTTTGAATCTTCATACATGCTTATTCTTCGTAGTATTTGGTTTCTTTCGGTGGTTGGTTACTTGCGGGTTTGAAAAGTTCAATTGGATTTCGATTTTTGACTTCTTTTTTTTTGTCAAATTAGTTCATTTATTTATTTTGTGTGCTTCTGATGAGTATTATATATCCTTTAGCTGGTTAGGTGAGGATTTGAGTCAATTGTGCTTTTAGCTTGTTGGGCATGACTTCATGGCACAAACGGCCAATTCTTCGCTTTCAACTAAGCGTTTTTTTCTTCTTGTCTCTTTTTGTTTTGGATATACTCTTGACCTTCCTTATGGTTATTTCCACAGGCATATTGTTGCAACATAAATGTGTTGGTGATTATAAATGATATGCTTAACTGCGTGCATGTTTATTGATTAGAGCTGATCATGTCAATGCATCAAATGCTCCTCCTGGGCATGACAATTTCATTTTTCTTCTGTGTATTGTAAGAGCAAAAAAGTAATACGAAAAAGAAGGCCTTTTTGTTCTGTTTTGCATCTTAGAATCACCTTTATTAGAAAAGGACATTCCCAAGGTTTCCTGCTTGTGATTTGTTTTGGCTAACCCGATAGAAGCGTGCATATGCTTTTGCAATTACAAAAAAAGAGATACAGGAGACCTTTAAATACGCAGTAATGTGTAAGTAATATTCTTTCAAAGATCATTAAAGCTTATGCTGACTGTAAGTATGAGGAAATGAGGTCTTGCCTCTCGACCAATAATGTCTATCTGAAATTTGGCTATTACATTTACCAGGTCTATAGCAAACCTTGAACAGTAGAGAAAAACTCTCTTTATAGATATTGTGTTTTCGGTTTACATGTTTCATGATTCTCCAGGTTCAAATGCTTTAATTTTTGGTTTACGATATTTGATAAACCCATAAAGAAGCTAATTTGTTTACATGTAAAAATACAGATAGCCAAGAATCGATTTTACCCAAAGATGAAACTGTCATAGAGCAAACACAATTTGTCAAACTTGGCCGCTGTCAATGGTGGTTTATGGTGGCACTCAACATCTTCTTCCTCATTGTGGGGCAGGCTGCTGCGGTTTTACTTGGGAGATTCTATTATGACCAGGGTGGTAATAGTAAGTGGATGGCCACTCTTGTCCAAACTGCAGCATTCCCAGTTCTTCTCATCCCACTTATTTTATTCCTTCATCCAAAGATCCATCAACATCTTCAGCCCCACCTTCCATTAAAGTACTTGCCTTGATTTACTTTGCCCTTGGAGTGCTCTTGGCTTGTGACAACATGTTGTATTCTGTCGGACTCTTGTATCTCTCTGCCTCTACTTACTCCCTCATTTGTGCAACTCAATTAGCTTTCAATGCAGTTTTCTCGTACTTCATCAACTCCCAGAAGTTCACTGCATTGATTCTTAATTCAGTGATTATCGTGTCATTCTCAGCAGCTCTTATTGCTGTCAGTGATGATTCCAGTGGACCAGCAGGAGTCTCAAAGTGGAAACATATCCTTGGATTCATCTGTACCCTTGGAGCTTCTGCAATTTACTCTCTTCTGCTTTCCCTCATGCAGCTTACCTTCCAAAAAGTTCTTAAGAAGGAAACCTTTTCTGTGGTCTTGGAAATGCAAATCTATACAGCACTGGTTGCCAGTTGTGCTGCAACTGTGGGTCTTTTTGCCAGTGGGGAATGGAGGACTTTGCATGGGGAAATGGAAAAGTTTGGCGAGGGGACGAGTTTCTTATGTTATGACCTTAGTTTGGACAGCTGTGGCTTGGCAAGTTTGTTCTGTTGGTGTTGTGGGATTAATTTTCGTCGTTTCTTCGCTCTTCTCCAACGTAATTAGTACTCTTTTCCTTGGCTGTTACTCCTATAGCTGCTGTGATAATTTTCCATGACAAGATGGACGGTGTCAAGATAATTGCTATGCTTCTGGCTATTTGGGGTTTTGCCACTTATATTTATCAGAACTACCTTGATGATTCTAAGGTAAGAAGAAGGCAGACTGGTGTTGGGGAATCACACAATGATTCTTCTGCCTGATTGGTTGAATAAAAATGCACAGGAATACATTTTTCTCTTCAATTATTTATAGCAGCTGTCTTTTTAAGACTTTGATCAACGCCATACAACTTATATATTGGTTATAGAAGTATTTTGATGTCATTAAAATCACGTTATTTTTTTTGTTTCTCTGTAATATTTATGATCATGGTCATCTAAGATGATTAATTGTCGAAATAGATAAAGAATTATAGAAACAATCATGGGATGGAGTAGTGTTATTGTCTCTTAGTCTCTTATGTAATTGGTCATTCGGATCCTCTTATACTCAATTGCATTTGAACTGCACGTAGTGTAAAATAGTCTTTTTGAGAATTAAGGTTAATTTTAGCTTTCTACGGTCCTAAACTTGAATTTTAGGTTTAGTAGAATGGTGACACAGAGGTGAGAGCGAGCTCAATCTTACTTGAGCAGGATCTGTATGTAGGATCGTACCTGTGTGTCTGTTCTTGAATTTTTTTTTCTGGCCAAGTGATTTCAGATGCTTTAGTTTGGAAGAAAGTGCGTAAAATGTATGCAAAAGTTATGTATAACAATGGCCGAAAGATTTGGCAGTAGGTAGCCTCTAAATCAACATGATGGAAAGAAAATGTACATGTTTCATGTAAATCTGTGGTTTTTTCGTTTTTCGTTTTTCGTTTTTGTGGTATATGAATGAATATATCTAACTGGAAAGGAGACACAAGCAAGGGGACAGTTCCCAGAAGAAGTTACAAAGCAAACACAAACCGAGGGAGCAGGCCTCTCTCCCTAGTCCCTATGGCAAGAAGGCCATGATGGAAGAAACAAACAAGCAGAAAAATCGAACCCCAACCACAAACCAGAGAGCAGCCAATTATTTGGAAGAGCACAAACCGCAGCCAACAACATCCAGGGAAGCATGACAGCAGGAAAAACAAAGAGTAAAAAGATAAAAGACAAACAGAAAACCTGTAGTGCAGGCAATGTAGAACCAAAGGCCAAAGCAAGCAAGCCACTAGGCCAGGCAATATTCCAAATAGAGGAGGTCAATTTTCGCTTGATTTGGATCAGGGCATCTCTAAATTATTGAGGCGAAGATAGTTCTATTGTTGGGGGAAATTGTTGGAATTTTGAATAATATTTTATCATACAAAGACCTCTGTAATAAGACTTTAGAAAGCATACCAGCAAAAGCTATACATGTTCTTAGCATAGCACAGATGTGCCACAAATGCCTAGGATAAGGGTTAGCTATTTCACTTTTTTTACCCTCTTATTTAAGATGAAAGAGGACTTGTTGTAGTATTTGCTCCTAACTGAAAGGGTTTTGGTAGATTTCAATAGAGTTTTTGTGTTCAGTTATCAGTCACCTACGTGTATGTGAATAATTTATAGTCGCGTTTTTCATGTGAACCGTTGATAGTAGTGTTTCTCAATTGTATGAGTACTTCTACTAATTTATACTAATGAAGATGAGCTAAATCAAGGAATTGTAAGATCACTTCCACCCACGATGCCATGGCAAAGGGTAAGGGTAAGTAAGGGCAGACACTATTTATGTGAATAGTGACTGCCCTACCCTTTTATTTGCTTTTCCACTCATTGTCATTAGCAAGTAAAAGCAAGCACTATTCATATGAGATATGATAAGATAAATTTGTGTGGAGTTTTGGTTTGGGAAGTGAATACATGGTTAGGTATTTATAGAAAAAAAAAAATCTGAATTTTTTGGGATTATATATATTTATATTTAAATTGGTTACAAACATCATGCTGATGTCAGCATGACATCAGCAAACCCAGGCAGCAGTTCATGCAATTCTTGCCTTTGGACTTGCCTAGGTAAATGAGGCCCATTTTTGCCTGAACTGCCTTTTATTGTTGGGGAGTTTAAACCCAGTCTAGGCTTCCTTTTGCCCTGACAAAACTGACCTGCTAGAAGTGCTCTAAGGTGGAAGTTAATCAATGTGTAAATCTCTTGGATAATAATGATTGTTATTTGTGTACTAGTAGGCCTATAAATGGATCAAATTCAGACAAAAATGGCATCAACCCAAATCCGATCATATTTGGATTATTGAATTGAACTTATTGATCCATATTTGATAACCATCAAATTCATATCGAATTATTATCAGATTCATTTTAAGACTTAGAAACAATCAAAATCTCTTTAGTAATAAATTCTTTTATGCTGTTTTTTTTTTTTTTATTATATATAATTAAATACTTTAAGTGTATTCTCAATCTACTCACACATATATATAATATTCATAAAAGCACATAAAAATCAAATAATATCTTAAATTAAATTTGTTTGGTTCAACTAATGAATTATCGGATTTTGGTCATAATAGGATAGGAAAATTAGGTATTAGACATAGATAACTTTACTTATTAGTATTTAAGACATTTGATATTTTGATTTGTGTTTTAATACCTAGAAAAGAATTGTTATTTTGGATTATGCCAAAGAGGAAGACCAGATTTGTTGACCCACTTTACATTAGTCATTAAAAATACAATTATACCCTTTTCATTTAAAAACCTAAACCCTAATTATACAATTTTCAGATCTCTCTCTCTCTCCCTCTCTCCTCGCGTCTTCTCCCTTTCTCCTCCCCTCCGTTTCTACCGACACGACAAAACCCCCCAGCCACTGTCACGTCGGCCACCTAGCCACCCGGACCGGTCAAGTTTTGACCACGGCATCGCACCCAAGCCAGCTTCCGACCTTCCTCCTACCTTTGCTGCTCCTGTTGCCCAAACCCCCAGTTTCATCGGATTTTTACTCGGTTTTCAATCCTCGATCTCTCTCCTCGGCGCCCTCAAATCCTTCGATTGAGGTATGGTTTTCTAGCTATTTTCCACAATCTAGCTGTTCGTTGGGTAAGATTTCAGAAACTTTGAGGTTTAATTGGTTAATTTCGGAGTTATTTTCCACGATGCAGAAATGAAACCTGCGATGCAGAAAACAAAACTGCGATGCAGAAGCTGAAATTGCGATGCAGAAAACGAAACTTGTGAAGCAGAAACCGCAGAAACTGAGATGAGGAATCGGCTTCGATCGTTGGTGGTCTTCGATGAAGGTCGCGCGAATGGGTTGGTGGTCTTCGATGATCGTTGGTGGTCTGGAGGTTTCTGGAGGTGAAGTTGAAGAGGTTTCTAGAGGTGAAGTTGAAAGGTCGCGCGAATGGGTTGTGATTCAATTTTGGTTTCGGTTATGTCGCTTTGGTTCAGTTTTGGTTTGATGTTGTTTTCAGCTTTGGTTTAAAACTAAATCCTGAAAATGGCATATGTTGTAATTTTCATATTTTGTAATGGTATTTTTGTTACATTTTGGTGTTTGGCCTTTTGCTAATTAGACTAAATTGTATTTCTTTCTACTAAATTAGTAAACTATATATGGTTTAAAACTAAAGCTCCCTAATAGGATTAAGAATCCAATCCATCCCCCATTAGTTATATCGAATTTAAAGCCAAATTTAATCCATTGACAGATGCACATATTATCTATTAACATTGACTTTATCATTTTACTATATGCTTTTCTATTTTGATTTTGATTTTTTTGATTTTTTTTCTTTTACGTAAGATCAAAAGTCTTCTTAGTCCATGGTCAACTCATCCCCCTTGGTGTGACTATTCAATGCGAAAATATTTGGTTGTGAAATAATGTCTAGTTAATTACCACTAGGTTTTCAATTTCTGGGGTATGAATGTTTTGTGTCCAACGTTAACAAAACGTAAACAATTATATTGATTTAAAAACAAAATCCAAGTTTTAAAATACACAATTACGTGGATGAATAAGATAAGCTCGTTTGGACGTCTTGTTAACTGTTTCGTGCAAGAAAATTGGACCCAGATCAGTTCACAAAAACCAAGGCCGCCAACAACAATACAAAGTTTTGCCCCTGATTATTTAAGAGTGCTGGTATTTCATCTACCTCGTTATTTTTCTCACTTACCTTAATTTCTCACTTATTATATAAATTTGAAAAAACACAATTCTATCTTTTTACCACCATTATTTTTAAAATACCCTTTAATTATTCATTCAAGCAAATTCTCTTTTTCAATCATTAAGAATTTTTAAAATACAAAAAATAATTTAAAATAACTAAGATGACCCCTTCTCACCCACGACCACCCCCCCCCATCCGCCATACATGCCAAGGCCAAAAGAAATTATCCCAAAAAAAAAAATCTCTCTTTCTCTGTGTCCGTGTCTCTCCCTGTCTCTCACACTCCAACCAAAAGAAATTATCCCAAAAATCTACTCTACGCACACACCAACTATGATTTTCAATTTTTTATTCCAATCACCATGTCCATGAAAATCTGGGAGTTTGATTAAACTATATACGGGTGAATTTATCTTTAAATTTTTAAAAATAAGATGGATAGAAAAATAGGATATGGGGTGAAAATATCAACACTCTTATTTGAAATCCATTTATATGAGTTCTGATTTTTCACTGCAATAAAATGTTATTATGTCTTTCCAAATAATCTACATATCAATCTAACTCACCTGAATGAGGACTTATGAGGATCTCTCTAAGAGCATTTCCACACATGGTGCCATGGCAAAGGGTAAGGGCAATTAAGGGTAGACATTATTCATATGAATAGTGATTGCCTTACCCTTTTTTATTTTGCTTTTCCGCCCATTGTCATGCTAAGTAAAGGCAAATATTATTCATATGAGATATGAGGAGAGGAATTTGTATAGAATTTTGGTGTGAGAAGTGAATAACATGCACATGTGTAAGAAATTTTTTGGTATTTTTTGGGTATTTAAATTGGTCATTGATGTCATGTTGACCTTAGCAAACCCAGGCAGCAGCCCAAACAAGTCTTGCCCTTGGGCTTGCCTAGGCTGATGGAGCTCACTCTTTTCCCGGGCTGGCCTTCACTGCTAGAGTTGATTTTTAGGGGTTGTGGGGGCCTTCTACTCATGCTAGCCTACACGGGTGGAAGTGCTCAATAAAGATCTTTGAATTAATCCAACGATACATATAAATAATAATTTAAATCCTGACTCATGCTCCTTAATTTATCTAAACTCTTTTCATTATTCTAGCCCAATAAATAAATAAAATTTAGGAATAAATGTTCAATTTGTCTTCCTTCATCCCAACCATCTTCTCTGCTCTTCATCTTAGCCATCCTCATTCCCTTTCTCTCTAACCCATGTATGGCATTTTTACTTATCATGGGGTGAAGTAATGAATCAAAGAATTTAGCAATGAAAAATAAGGAATTGGTATGGGAAGAAGTCCTCAACACATGAATGAAAATTCTAAAATTGTAACACCCCTCCCCAAAAGTTAATCTAATTCATGATTTTGAAGGTATGTGATTACGGCTTTTAAGGCCCACATGTAGTGGCGGATCTAGGATTCAAAAGTTGACTAGGTGAAACTTACATTAAAAACTCGAATGTATTAGTGAATTTAATTAATAAACATAGAAAAATACATGTAATGAGCATTACCCTCAAATGCATCTTTATACATAAATAAAAACTTACCCAAAAAAAAGAAGTAAATGCAATGGAACACAAAAATAAATAGCACAAGCTCACCCATAAATATTAATATATTATCAACAAATAACCAAAACTCATACCATACAACTCATTTTTAATTCCTAAAAGTTAATAATAAGAAGAATAAAAACCAATTCAGAGAGAGAGTTTACAAAATGGGTCAAGTAATTGTCCGATCTTATGTGTTAGTAAACGCAAATGAAGTCAAGAATTGGAACATTTCCTATACCTAGTACTTGTAAGTTGTAAGTAAATATGCTAGTAAATAAATAAAAATTAGAGATACACATTCAATTTGTCTTCCTTCATCCCATCCATCTTCTCCCATTATCCCCTTTTTCTCTCCCTCTTCTTTGTGCCCTTATGAGTTTAGCAAAGATGAAGAAATTCATACAAGCAATTCACTGACTTCTTCTCTTTCAATTTGACAAGCAAAATATCTTCGTAAGTCAAAATATCAAAATCCAATAGATTTCTTACAAATATTTTGCAAATAAATATGATTGCCTCAAGTCCAAAAGATGGATATATGATGGCTTCTAGTTGAACTTTTATTCTTCTCTCTTGCAGATGATTTCCTTTTTTTAAATCATCAGTTATCGCTTACGTTCACTTCACATATTCAAAAACTTGAGTCCGTCACTGATAGCAACTACATAAATTAATTGCTGAATGAGATGTTACAATCTATAGGCAACTGTAGAATGCGTCTCTCTCTCTCATCTGTATGATTGTATCTGCTGGGCCTGGCTTAGAACTAGGTCATTATTTATAGGTCAAAGTCTAATGCATATGCATTGCACATAATTTATAGCATCTTAGTAGTTGACTACAAATAAATATGTCTCCAAGGAGAGCGATGGAAATCGTTTGATTTCGTGTTGGTAGAGTTTAGAAAACGATATTTTGGAGTTTATAAACAAGTTTATGCACGTTTCAAACAAATAAGACCTTCATTAGCAACTAATAATAAATTATCACTGATATAGTTTTGTCGGGTTTGTGGTATATATCAACTAAGAAGAGAGACGAAGAATGACCCACTACTAGAAACACATATATTATCCTTAACATAACCACTGATTTACCCCGAATAGGAGTTGAGTTTCATCATAAAAAACGTCAATACGATTAGTAATGAAACCACTCATTATATATTGTATTTATTTTTATCAAATTTCCGATTAAAGACTTTAGATTTTTCAACAAAAGTACACCACCCACCCATGTCTCTTCTCTTGCATTTCCTCACTTTTGCCTCACTGTCTGTCTTCCATTTGAGACCAAGCTTACCTAACTTGTGTCCCCTAATTAATTTGCTTGCCAATATTGTAAAGAAAAGCCATCAATCTCTGGGTCCTAAAGTTGAAGGTCGAGAGCAAGAGTGACACATGGAATGAATCATAAATGTTAAATGGGGTCAGAATAAAACACCAACCAAGGTCTCATATTCACAATGTTAGCTTCACAAAAATTCTTCTAGCTATCTATTTTCCTTCACTGTATATGCGAGAATTGTAATCCTTTTAACATTCTCCAGCCCCAAGTTCTGACTGACCAATATTTATGGTCAGTCCATGGATGGTGAGCTTCATTAATGAACTGAAATTTCCTTTTATTTCTGTAAGCAAAGAAAAATTTTACTTTCATCAAGTGCTATAATGAATAGTGGGTGTGCCATAAATAGGTAGGCTCCATTGTATAAGTATTGAGCTTCGAGGAAAAAGATAAAAGATATATATATTTTTTTATATAAAAAAATATTAAGAAGAAGAATTTAAGAATTTATCAAATTCCTCTTCGGTAAATTTATCTTGAAGGGCGGAGTCAAAAAATTTAGGCTCTTCGAATTATCTTAAGTAGCGAGGGAGAGTGGGAAAATGAGTTAACATTAGGATATGTGTCAAGGGTTAGATTTTTTCCAATGTAACCAAAGAATAAGGCCTTGAGATTAAGTAGAATGAGGATGAGAAAATGTGTACAGATTATGATAGATTAAAGGTTCGACCATGTAATTAAGAAAGATTATGATAGATCAAAGATACGATCATTTTTCCATCAACCCTCGCCGCTTGAAATTAGGACAATTAAAACAATATCAATTTCTGACAATAAAAAGGAATGGAAGTATTATTGAAGTAAGTTTAGGTTTGATAGGTCTGAATTATTCAGGTCAATAATTTATCGTAGAGTTAAAAGCAATTAAATCATCTTGACCCAAATGCCACACAAATTATTGTTTCACCAACTCACATCACACATGTATAATCCATAATTTCATGCTTCATGAGACTTTTTAAATCCAATTATATCTTCGAAAACATAATCAACAGGTTTATAATGTCTATCGCCTTTGGATTCCAAAAAACAGATTTATAATTCAAATGGGATTGCTTCAAGATTCACAGGGGACATATATTATAAGTAAAATGGAAAGTTGGATATGTCTTTAATTATTTGGTAGCAATGTGGGTGAAAATATTTGTGGCCTTCCTTGGCAATAAATCGGCGGCACATGGAATGGGAGAGTAGTCTACCACATTAAATTTGGCCTTCAATTATAACATTCTTGATCTTTTCTGATTGGAACTCAGAAAAACGTTTGGTCATCTCACATTTCTTGACAAAAATGCTAAACTTTAATTTAATGGACGGGTGCCTGTTTCGCTCTACATATCAAGGCGTCGTTTTCATGGTTTGAGGAACCATCAAATTTTCGTTTTGATGTTTTGTTTGAGGATTGTAACATGTAGTTTTTACAATATGATTTTATGAGGATGGGGAGTGCTCTATCAAGGATACGACTCATCCTCCCTCATGTGGTTGAGAGAATAGGCTACTGGGTAGTTCGAACGTCGTACCCTTATGTGTAGAGATGCTCGCCTAATCATCTAAGACATAGTCCGATTTTTATACTTGTTCTTCCTATCATCAATAAAATCTTAATGGACAAGTTGGGTTGCAGAGTGAAGAGGGTTCAAAACCGATTATCAATTGATTATAATTGATATTATAAAGTTTTTTTCAATATCAAAAAGAGAAATACTAGTAAACGAAGAGCTATTGTGATAAATTAAGCAGTCTTGAAGATATTAGTTTTATTATTATCAAAGAAGAATTGTTTTGAGAAGAAACGACATCTTATTGAAAAGTATCAAAGCTTGTTACAATCCTCTATGAAATATCGCGATCATTCTTTCGTCAGAGTGACATAGGGTTAGTTCATAAGTTGTGAGATTTCTCATAGTTTTTGGGTTTGTAATGATTTTGTTGAGTTTGAGTAAAGAAGAAAATCAATTTCAAATAAAGGAAACAAAAGCAAAAAGAAGCCCATGATTTTAACTTGTCAGAAAAGAAAAAATCAGAGGAACATCATGAAGCAGTTCCATGCTTCAACTTCAAATCAAAAAACAAACTGGTCCAAAACAAAAACTTGTAATCAAATCAAATAATTTAAGCCACCCAATGAAAAAGAAAGGCCAACTGAAAAGTACCACTACCAACAAAACTTCATTTTTTTCAAAAGCCAAAAGGACATTGACCGTACCGAATCCACCTCTCTAGGAAACCACCCATCCAACTCTAAACAAAGCTTTTTATTCACAATTTAAAACAAAGAAAAGAAAAGAACCTTGTGATTTGCATTTTTATTTTCTCACCTTATATTCCTCCAACTTTAAAAAAAAATATATATATATATTAGGTTGAATAAATTGAAGGATGATTAGGTTACACGATTATTATTCGAATGACTCGTCTATCAAACTATGATTCAAGTGGAAGATTTTTTTTTTTTTTTCAAATATAATTCTACTGTTGCAATGTACATCGATAAACATAACGTGTGAAATTGTTTGATGATACAACATTATACAAACACTGTATTGAATAGTAACCAAAAATAAAAAGAAAACTACAGATTGTGACTGTGAAAACTTATAGTGAGTACATAAAAATTTGGGAATTGGGACAATATTGAAGATTTAAGATCCCCCAACCCTTGATATTTTCTTCCCATGACCGTTAATAAAGCAGCTGCAGATTTGGTCAGGTGAGGCCCGTTCCATTGGGTCCCACCGACGTAAAACCCACGTAGGACCCCACCCTATTACCTTTCCCTAAGCATCTGAAAATCTGAATCCGATCCATCAGACTCACCCAAATTTATTTACTAAAAACTTTAACACACGCACACAACAATATGACACAACACAACGCGGGGTTTTGTGGGCCCCACCAGCACGCTAATTCTCAAAGGTCACGATGCCACCTTAGTCTTAAGTGCGCGCGTGGACCCACACCAGCCACTGGTCAAAAATCTGAACCACCTGGCCCCACCCCATTTGGGTCAGCCGTGTCCTTTTCCAGTGCGGAGAACCCGCATGAGCCCCCATGGTTCCCACAATGCGGTGGCGTTTCCCACTTTCAGACCCGAACTCAAAAAGAAGAGAGAGAGAGATATAGGAGGGCGATTGCGTAATTTAAAAAATTACTCACTGTATTTAAAATTATATAAGGTTCCAAATTATACAACAAAAAGAATCTATCTTGTGGGTAACCAACAAGTAACAAGTAACAACATTTTTAGTGTACATAGAGACAGCCAACATTCCCTTGTAAATTACCATCCATATGTTTAAAAAAAGAAAATTATAAAAAAAAACTAAACATGAAGAGGGCAAAATCGTACTTTCGACAGACAAACGCCGTAAACAACAGTGTGGTTGTCAACAGCACAACAATGGTGTACGATCAACGGTTAGGATTGGCTCTACCGAAATCCACCAGCTTCCTCGACCGGTTCTTGCAAAACGCCGCCGCAACCCGAATCTCGCCGGCGAACTCCGGCGGCAACCCCTTCTGGCCCCAGTTCCGGTTCGGGCTGGCCCGAACTAGCGGGCTCAGGCAAAACGCCAGACCCGACACGTTGTTCTTCCCCTGGCCAACACGTGTCCTCCGAGTCGACGATGGAGCCAGCGCCGGCGTCCGCTTCCACTCCGGGGTAGTCCCCGACGAGTCCCCGCTGCCTGACCGCGATCGCTCGCACTCCTCGAAGGGATCAGGCGTTATATCAGGCGACAACCCACGAGGTCTCTGTCCGCCGGTGTTGTTGGACTCGTCGGCGTAGGGCTGCTTCGATCGATTCCGTCGTTTTCCGGAGAAGATCGCCGAGAACCACGACGGCGACGAAGCCGAGGAGGATGACGTGGGCTGAAGCGTCGAAGAACTAGGATCCGACCAAAACTTATCGGATCTGGACCGGAAAAGGCTCGATAAGAGCGAGAACTTGGTCTTAGTCTTCCTACACGACCCTGCAATGGTGGTGCCGGTGGCGCTGTTGTAGGTGGGGCCCACCTGGGGAGTACTGTAGAATCGAATACGGTGCTTTTGTTGCTGCTGGTGGTGGTTTTGATGATCTGGACGGTGGTTGTGGTGCCACGCGGAATCGTCCGATTTTCTTCGAGAAACGTAGGGGGAGACGGAGCGAGGGAAGATGAGAGGCGGGGGGTTCGGGTCGGACTTGCGCTTCGGTTCATCGGGCGGCGCGGAGGTCCGGGAGTGGAGCCGAGAAAGTTGGGCCTGTGCCTGGGCCTTGGTTTGGGCGTCGATGAGGGCGGTGAGGCGTTCCCGGAGGCAGGAGGAGCAGACACCGACGGCGCTGGTGAGGTCGCAAAGGTGCTTCTTGCACCTCATCTAAAACATTTACTATCCGAACCCACAATTGAATTTGAACGTGAAATGCTTGTGCAAGTGGGTATGAGGAGAAATTTAAGGCTTTGTGGGCATTTTTGAGGAAGTAGGGTGTTTCTTTTTCTGGGTATGAAATTGAAAGAGATCTTCTCCTGAATCTCTATGGGAAATGATGAGGAACCCAAAGAGCTTCTTCACTGGCCAAAAGGGGGAGCTTTGTCTTCTTCTTGGCTTTGGTTTGTATTTGAGAAGGAATGGGAGAGTGGGTGGGAGTTTTTATGTGGGTATTTGTGTGTGTGTGTGGGTGTGTGCTTGTGTGAGGTGTGCAATGGGGTATGCTATTTGGTATCTTTATTAAATTGAGAGAGAGAGAGAGAGAGAGAGAGAGAGAGAGAGAGAGAGAGAGAGAGAGAGAGAGAGAGAGAGAGTCAATGTTGAAGTATAAGAAAGAACATGCGCTAGGTTGGATTTTGTTTTAGGGTCATAATTCATTTACTTGGCTCAGAGCCTTGAGAGAAGAAGATGTTCATGGATGATGCATGTAACAGCTTGTTGTTTACGCAATTACCAAATTAATTTGGAAGGTTGGCTATGCCTGTAAGACAGCACCTCTCCTAATCACAATTACCAAAAACATAATTTCTTCACTCATCGGGTAATTAATTGACTAATTATCAGTCAACGCTAAACGTGAATTTTACGTACATCAATAGTTGGCAGTCGTTCATACACACGGTGGTAAATTTGAATTGTTAGTTTTTGGATATCTTCTAATTGCGCAAACACTGTTTTTAATCTTCAATCATTAGGTGAGGGAAAATCTGGTTTTGAGTCTTGACATATGTTATCCTATCTTGTAGTTGGGATTTTGCTTGTAATTATGAGTTGGGTTTAAGATTTTACCACCTCGGAGGAGATGTTAATGCACCACTAATTATAGGCGCGTGGTTGAGCATAACCAAGCTTGGGAATTGGATGGAGCAAATTAAATCTCCTGCCTTGTGGGGGCAAAGCCAAAGCATATGGGCTTTTTGGAAGGATTTCAATATCCATTTGTTTTTTTATTGCTAAACAATATTTAAATTGATGTTGGGTTTCATCACTATTTATATTTTATTTCGTCTTTACAGTTATTATTGGAATAAAAATTTATTTCTTCCAATCGGACAAGTATTCATCCAATATTATTAGGATCTAAACCAGTCTTATCATTATTGGACTAAAATCTGGAGAATATTATTGTATCATAGAATAGTATACAAAAACAAAAGGCGCAGTGTGGAATTCTGTGGTTTTTTTTTTCTTGTTTCTGGTTAGATTTTTCGCTTCGGTCCAAAAAAAGTTAGTTTTTCATTTTTCATGGAAAGGAAAAAAAAATGGAAGAAACTAATTTGGGAATTTGGTTCGCACATGGGGTGATACACGGTGGAAAAAGTGGGTCAAACTCTTCCCTTTTCACCCAAGTGCACTCAAGTTTGATTCACGTTAGAAATATAATACTCCCTCCTTCCCCTCCCTAGAGAATAATGAAAAAAAATAAAAAAAGCTTTTGGTTCATAAAAACAAGAGTTACCAAAAATTCTTCTCTTTATACTCCTATCGGTGTCATATTGTACAACACAAACCTATGAAAATAGCATTTCCTGAAAAAATGCTTTTATTTCCTCATTCATTCTTTTCTTATCTAATTATAGAACTAACGAGCTATATTGAGAAAGGGGTTTGGTGATGAAGAAAAGAAAAAAGAAAAAAGAAAAAGGAAATTAAAGGTGAGATGCCACTTATCTTTTGATTGGGAATATTGAATGAGAGGGAAGGAGTTTAGTTTAGAGAGGGAATGTATCCCTTTACTCCACTTTCTTTTTTTTTCAAGACTGAACAAATTTGAAATGAAAGATACATATTCTGGCAAATGTTATTGTTTTACCTAAACTACCTTTATCTGAATATTTAAAACTGAATTGTTATATACATTACAAAGGTCGAGTGTCAGTCAAGATCATTCGATTTAGTGACACTTGTTTTTATTTTGTAAAAGAATATTTCAAGCTCAAATCTCACTTTATTTTAGTGAAAGTATTTTAGTGGAAGGATGACGCTATTTTGTAATGTAATTCAAAATTTGTATATATATTAAAGCTCGAAATCGTCTCCTAAAATTATAATTTTCCAAAAAAAATAAAATGAGTTGTATCGTTTAGACCTAGAAATCCCTGTTCTTAAACTTCAAATTAAAAGTGAGCCCATGCACATTTGAATCATTTGCTTTATTTTCTTTTCTTGAACGTCCTTTCAAGATTTTAAATTAAAAGTAAAAGCAAAGACTAGAGACGTACAAGGGACTTTGACTTGAACCTTGGGGCTTTGGCTTGCGTTTGTGGTCTGTGTTTTGCCCACTAAACTCCGACGCGTTTGACCCATTTTTTATGGGGACCTAACCTGCATTTTAATGCATGTTGCGTCCCTTGTCAATGGGACAGGTCAGTCGGCAACGGTTTTGATGGTTCAAAGTCTTTGCTTGTACTTAATGCCATAAGTGTCCTTATAGAGTTTCTGAAACTTCCATTGCTTTTCTCATATCAAGTTTACTATTAGTTGAAAATGCCTTCTAGAATATTTAATAACTTAATATTCATGGTAAATAGTAAATACTTCTATACCGAAGGCTTTTTTGGTCGATTGATCCCTTACCGGTATAATATTTTTTTTCCTCTTGTATTATCGGGTTTAAATAATACTTGGAAATCAAGGAGAATGAATTGGAATTGGATCTACTATTCCCCTAATCAACCTCTAATTCTTGAATTTTCAGGTATTGGATTACATATTGTAATGTGCTCACTACATAATATTGGGTCATTTTCGTCGGATGGGTAGCGTCGTATAAAGCATCATATATACTTTTTTATTCTATACGTGTTATTAAACGCATAGACAATTAGAAATCTGAATCATTCCAATACCATGTGTTAATTTTTTTTCTTTTTTAATCAATACCATGTGTTAGTTTACACATGGAAAGTTAGGAAGATGAATAATTACAATACACATCCCAACTCATTTCATGTTAGAAAAGAACACAATTAGTTGAAAGTGAAGATGAATAATCTATTGAGTAAATACATAACTATGTGAAAATATGATAACTATTTTACTTTTTGTTTCTAAATTTTGAAATATAATTGGTGCTTGAAAAAGGTGAAAATAGTAATTGTGATAGTTTTACATACCCCAAGTAGAGCAAAGACCTATTCGTTATAGAGAGCAAGAACAAATAGTAATAGATAAAGTTTCAAGTGTCGCCATCTCATTATTTTCAGATAATACAAAACAAGGCAATTGAATATACGAGTATATGACTTATCAATTTTGTGCGCCGCATATATTTAAGAGACATGGTACCACCCTTTGATGAAAGAGGAATGCTATATTTACTCTCTCTTTCAGACTAGTGCCCAAAATGTCCAATTTCAAGATTATTCATGAAAAGTTTAATCAAATTGTCATTTTATTATCATTGTGATCATTTCAATGTTTAATTGAAGTACTCAACTCCTTATAAGTCTTTATTAGGTTTTTCAACTTTCTAACATGGAACTTTTTACCTTTATATTCTCACACGCCCCCGCACATGACTAATTTTCAAGCTTAACACATGAACAACACATATTGGATAACATGGAGCACATGTGGCTGTTGGGTTTTCACATGCGGGCTAACCCGCTCTGATACCATGAAAGAAGTTGAGGTTCTACCCCAAAATCAATTGGCAATAGAAAAGTAGTCCAACTCCTTATAAGCCCTTATTAGGTTTTTCAATTTCCAATATAGGACTTTTTACTTTTACATTCTCACAATATTTAGATAATTTTTTACAAAGCGTAAATAACCGTGTTAAATATTTACTTTTAAATATTCAGTAAAAATCAAAGTTGTCGTTGCAAAAGGGTTGACTTAAATTCTATACGGCACCTCGACCATCTTTATCAAGGCTATAGAGCACCCAACTTACCTTTTAGAAATCCCTAAAAGCAATGCAACTTTTTTGAGCATGTTAAACTGTCTCCTTAGTGCATAATATATATGTAGGGACTGGGTCGCATTCTGGTAGTAACCCCAAAACCATTTCCCATGAAAGTATTACTTAAACAACACTTGTAGGTGCTTTCTTAAGTTAAAGTATTAAGGGAACATACAACCGCCCCATTCAAAAAAAGAAATGGTACCCAAATCTTTGAAATTAATAATAATGACCAAAAGGCATACTAATGTACGCCTTTGAGTCTTTGATTTCAACTCTAAAATCAATTGATAATGTATAAGCCCTTGTAAGATTTTTTAACTTTATAATGTGAGATAAGTTTTCACATCCTTACACGACCCCTTAGTGACCTGAAGCACACATGACTATTGGGCTTTAAACGTGAGTAAACTTGGTTCTGATATCATGAAAGAAGTTGATTTCAACCTCAAAACTAATTGGTAATTGGGAAAGTGCCCAAACTCCTATGCTTACAATGTTTCTTAACTTTCTAAAATAGGATAATTCTTCACATCCTCACAACTTGGATGTCCTTAAATTGCAATAAAATCAAATTACATGAGTCAAATTGCCAGAGTTAAAACCACAAGGACGAAAGTCAAAATTTTATCAAACTATAGGGACGAAAAAGTGACTTTTTGCCTTACAAATTTAACACTTAGTCAAAATACTCCTCGCATAAATAGACCCTAAATCTAGTACGTATCACTCACCTTGACAACATTTGAGTGGTATTCTTTAACTTCACTACCAATCATATATCGATGTTCTTATTAAATGAAGGATTTGACGGTATTGATTAATAATGAGGTTAACTATATACATAACACACAATTAGTATAAGACCACAATATTATAATTTTGCAAATAAACTATAGACTAAAAACTAGGTCAACCAAACCAATATTAATTTGGTTTTCTTAATAAATAAAAAACCAATATTAATTTGGTTTGCTTAAAAAAAAAAAAAACCAATACTAATTTGGATAGATTCATTTGAAGGGTTCTCTGTGTTTACGTGGTGTTCTTTAATTAAAGAGGTTTTGGCTACACGATTTTGAAAGTCAAAATTCCAAGAATAATGTAATAAACTTAGCCTTCTCAAATATATATATTTTCTGTTTTTGTTTTCTCTGAACATAAAAGGAGAATGACGAGAATTGTACTTTGATAGTATAGTGAGTATTGTTCTTATCCATTTCCATCCCTCTAGGCTCCAGTCTTGCATAAGACTATTTCCTGTTTAATATACAAACAAATATGTGGTGCCAGCGACATGGTGAGACTAGGTATTCAAAATAACAAAACATAATCATTTCCAAAAACAAAAATGCCAAAATGGGAAGATCACACGTACGTTATTTTGTTAGTTGCCTCTTCTACGTTCGGCTAGCCAACCATTGTTTACTACTAGGGGCTTGTAGTTCAAATATTTTTACTCATCCTTTAACCCAAGGTGTATGCTCCCCACCCTTTTCAACACTTGACATGTGTTCATAAGCATAACCATGATTAACTTTTTACTTTAATTTATATAACTATGGTTATGTTTATGGACATGTGTCAAGTGTTGAGAAATGTGATGCGCATACACCTTGGATTAAAGTGGTGACAAAAAATACTCCAAATATATATTGCGGGTTGTGGGGAGGGCTATGCCACTTCTGACTTAGGCCTGGCTCTGGCTCTGGCTCTGGCTCTGGCTCTGTCCCGCTAAGTTTATACCATTTATTTCTCTGTTTTAAAGGAGAATATTCAAAAAAAAAAGGTTTAAGAATTTAGGTTGTAGTTTGATGATGCTCTTGCATGTTCTTAAACAAAAATAATTGATTAGTCGGAGCTGCATATAATTTAACATTTGTGCGAAGAGTAAAGAAACAACCAATATTTTAACTTCCTTTTTTTTATGTCTTAACAACAAAGACGTCTTTAAGAGTACATCACTCACCGAAAATGTTGAACCTTGGGTTATAAATATATTTCGTATGAGTCTTTTCAACTATCACTAATTGGTTTTAGATTGGATGCTAAAATTATATTATAGTACATAATATGTGATTCACGTATTTGGTCAAATAAAAAAATGTGCTCCATGTCATTTAGTATAGATTGCCAACGTACTTGACTTAAGTGAAATTTGAGGTGACATGTCCGCATTCTGAATGTTGAGCCTTGTGTTACAAAATAGGTTGCTATGGCCCTCCCTACCATTCGCCAATTAGTTTTGGATTTGATGATCTAGCTACTATGTACAATCTTTAATGAATAACTAATACTAAAAAGAGTTGAATCCCGTATGGTTATCCCAAGTGGCGAGGATGGGGGTTTCAATGCAAAAGAGTTGAACCATTGCGTTAGCCTAATCTTATTAGGGGTGACATCGAGCCGGTTCGGGGTTAGTTAATAGCAATACCATTTCCGTCCCCGCCCCCATCCATGTACCCAATGGGGGACTCTCTCTCAAACCCGCCCCTAAACCCTAAATCTAACCATCAAATGAAAATTCTAAATTTTTTTATATTAAAAGCAATAGTAATTTTATTGATAACACAGAAAAAAGTACACAGTAACCACAATGCTAAATATGAGTACAACATCTCCAATGATCAAACACAAAAATAAATTGGTTTGATATGGAGAGAATTATGCATGCCAGAAAAACCTAAAACCTCCAATTTGACAGATAAAAACACTTATACTCAGACTTGCAATACAGATCCATCGCGTAATGGCAGTAACAACAAATCCGCATTCGAAAAGTCAAACAATAAATACAAACATTAGTAAACTCCTATTGAGTTTCTGAGAATTATTAAACTAAAATGAACACATAAACAGGGACACCGCAGCACATCCTCTCCATCAACATGGCTAAACCTCTTATTTTGCACAGGCAAAACCCGATCTCACACAAATCGGCAACAATCACTTTTCCAACTCCAAACACTAAATTGGAGCAAAATTCATGTGAATGGACTAAAAACTGCAACAAAATCATGGCGTCTATATTGGATTGCAGTACTTGCTTAAAAACACAACAAAAACCAAAGAAAAAAGTTGGGTTGACAACATCATACCACAACCATCCTAGCGACAACAAGACACATCCAAGAACAACAAAAGTCACCAAGGACCTACAGCAGAAAATACCCAAACAAACAAACAAAGCCAAGATCCAGACAGATTTGGGAAAAGAGGACCCAAGATCCAAACAAATCTCGGGAGAGAAGAGGAGAGGGGAAGAAAACTAGGAAATGAGAAAGGGAGAGGAGGAGAGAAAGATGGAAGATGGGGAAGCCACCGACCCCCAGAGGGGGGTGTCAGCTGCAATGCAAGCTCACGATTTCTCCTTCAGAGAGAGTTTAGAGTTTTTTACTCTCTGAAAACTCTAAATTAATATCACTGCACCATTGGTTTTTTTTTTTATAAATATTTTTTTTAAAGAAATCAAAAGAAAGGAAATTTCATTAGTCGGAAGCATTGCTTACACCTTACAACAAGGTTATCATTAATACTATTTTTTTTTTAAGATAGAGAGATCAACTAATCTAGGGGGTGGGTCGGTGTGCACACAAAGGGATTTGAACTGGTGCCATCGGGTTTGCAAGGAAACACCTCTACCATTAAGGTAAACACCCACTGGCATTAAGACAATTTATTAGCCCCTCCAGGCCTTCTTCTAACCAATGAAAAAGGAAATTATTTGTGTAAAGCAAAACAAGGAAGAGCAATGAGCCATATTGTTACACTATCTAAGTCGAAATCAAATTTCCTTTCAAGAAACTGCATAAACAAGTCTCTCACATAGTGACTCACTGTCGTTTTTGCTCGTTTGCAATGTTATTATTTTGTTATGTTTTTTTATGTCACGTTTTGGTTTATAAATGGACGAAAGTAATAAAATCTACAATATGCTCAAGCAGCCCTTTGGTGGACCAAGAGCAGTCCAGGATATATAAAATCGCTAATTAAGTTGAATTTTAATCATGCTTATTTTAGTCAATTGTTTCTTCGAGTCAACCACTCATGCTTGTTTAAAAGCTGACATTCTGCAAAATATTATTTTAATGATAGGAAGCTGAAGATATCAAAGTTTTTTAGTTTCCTCCCATCAATGATAATAACCAATTAGTTACATAGCCAATTCGGAAAAGATAAACAATGTCATCAGTCAAAACAAAAGGATAAACACGGTCATGAGAAATGGCTAATCATGTGTATATATTGTGAGCTTTAGTTGAAGGATTCTTCAAATAAGTTTAGTTGAAGGATATTTTGTAGGTGTCATCATACATTGTATTTAAGTAATCCAAACCATCTATTTTATAAATATTCATTCGAAGATTATCTCTGTAAAAAATCACTTAAATCCAATATCATTTGACCACTCAATTAAATTATTGAAATTTTAGTACTTTATTGAAGCACTGTGTTCATTGATTTTAAGGACACAATTAGATGTCTAAATGATTTCCGATTTGTCTAATGTTTGGCAAGAATGATCTATAAATGAAGACTTAAAAAATATATGGTTTTGATCGTTGGGAAAAAATTTGTAAGGTACCCCTACAGGGCGTCCTTCAAATAAAATTATTTGAGGAATTCCTCAATATAAGGGAAAAGTATAATGTGTGTGGTATTTCCAATAAAGCCTATAAAGTCTCATTCTTAGGCCTTTGATAAAGACCATCGGACGAGTGGTTATGCTTACTCTAAGTGTTAGAACACAAGATCCCACATTGGAAAAATTACATATCTTAGGATGGTTTAAGGGCTCTTGGTAGATGAGTGTAGTCGCCTCAAATCACGAAAATAGCTACCATCGGAGCAACAATGGTGGACTTACAGAGGGGTAAGGAGGTGCAGCACCTCCTCTCACCGGAAAACATGTTGGAGGTGGCAGAGTCTGCCTTGGAGCTGCCTACCAAATGCTTGTGGAAATACCACAATGCATCTTCTATTTTGCGTTTTTGTGTTGCGTGCAGGCTCGTCGCCTATTTGTTTTTATTTTTAAAAGCTTGTGGTTAAAAATGATGTCCTTTTGGTCAAGGGCAAAAAAAATAAAAATTGTTGCAATCAATGTATACAACGGAAGGGAAGTAGTTGTTGCATTCCTAAGAGGACACAAATTAATGTGCAAACAACCAATTAAAAATACCCGCAAGTGCACAAATCTAATGAAGTATAAATTATGTAAGTACGAGGTTCGATCCCACGAAGAACTTGTCGGCTTCCTATAAGTTCTAGTTTGAGTACGTAAAGAACACTAATTTAACACACCACAAATGCACAAATGCAAAATAGAAACTAAAAATGAATAAAGGAAGGTAAAAGAAAAGAAACAAAACAAGAAAACTAAAGAAAAACACAAACAGCACTTTCCATCACCATTTTATCACCTGTTTATCACCTGTGAACAGTGACTAGCGATCGGTCGTTTGTGAAAAACGACCGGTCATTTTTGCACAGAATCGTTTTCTCTGCCTTTTTCAGTTTCGACCTCTGTCCAGTTTTTGACCTGTAACTTTCCAACCGTACGTCCAAAATTCAAGTTCTTTATACCGTTGGATTCAGCACAGAAAATGCAAGAACACAACACGAACCAAAAGTCCAAAACAATTACAGAAACAAATAAAATTCAGTAACAAAGACACATAACGTGTCGAACACACAACTCACACACACATTTTGGGGGGGGGGGGGGTTTGATTTGTTTCAAGTGACCTATTTCTATTGCATGAAAGTAAATGGACTTCGAATTTAAATGAGAATGGCAGAGATGAATTATCAAAATGTGAAAGTACCAAGTAACAAACACTAGGGTTTCGGAATCCACCTTAAACAATTCTACCCAAGTTCATGAATACTCAAGTGATGAACTCTAAACGTGTTGATGAAGATGTTCGCAATCAAGACCATGGGTCGTGGCTCAAGATGCATTGATTCTCTCTAATATACGTAAAGTACATGGTTCGTGCTACAATACTTGTGCCCTCCCCATAACCGAACCTAGGTATGGTTCGTACTTTGATTCAATTACAAGGAAAACCCATTAAGTTCAAAGAGAATATGAACATCACAAGAATCCTAATAGCATGGTGTTTACATTAGGTATTCAAGAAACCAATTCACATGGATGATTCTTACTTCATTCATTTATTGCTTAGGATAACATGAAGATACACATAATCCCAACAATCTCAAGAAGCATGCTTTCAAAGATGGCCAACCAAGGAAAAACACACATCAAAGATAGATTAATTTGGTGAATTGGAATTCATCAACAATATCCAGAAATTCATACACTCAAGCATCAAAACAATAAGGTAATCATGTTTAGGGCTTCAACCTAAGCCCTAGCTATGGAGTTTAGTTGCTCATACTTATTCCAAATACAAACTCAAAATAAAATTAGAAAGAAGTTACAGATTTTGTGAACATGGGAGCTCAAGGTCTTCAATGGTGGAAATCTCTTCCACTCCTTGCTTTGTTGCCCTTGTCTTCCTCCTTGAGCTCCCTAGCTCCAAGCTTCATCTCCAGCTCCAAAATCTCTGCAAAATTCAATAATGAATCTGATTGCAATGGCTGATGCTCTTTGCACTCCTCTCTCCTCCTTTCCAGCTTTTACTTTTAATATAAAACTACCACCTTTGATAAAGCCTTAGCCTTTGTCCCCTTGCCATGATGAGTCCTTATCTTCACAAAGATGTCAATTGCTTCAGAAAATATCTTATTTACTAAGGTAATTTCTTGTTACCAAGAGTTATGGTAACAAGAAGAATCAAGATGACACAATGGAGGTAAAAGCTGGCCAATTTCGGATTTCCAGAGCTGTGGTAACATGCTGGATTGGTTGGATAGGCAATACTTGTCCAATGGAGCTCAAATTTGGATATGTTGTAGTTAACATCCATTGGAACAAGTCTCATGAAGATCATGACCTCATCCAAGCACCGGAGCATGCTGATCCAAGGACAAGAAGTTGACCTACGAAAATGAACAAAAACAGAATTTATAACTAATAATGCACTTTTAGCTCATTTTCATCCCAACCAAGGTAAAATCTAAGAAAACACAAAAAGGAAGTAAAAAACTATAAAATGTCAAGAACTAACTCAAAATAGTGAGTGAATAACATGAAAAATCATGTGTAAAAATGAACTGAGCAGTAGTCCTCTGCAAGATATCAACAACCATATAAATTAATTGAAGACCCAATCCCAAATCCTTAAAACTTGAATAGCCTCTTCTCTTGCTTGCTGCAATGCAGTGAAGAGGCTCTCACACCAATAAGGGTGGGCACAATTTGGTTCTCACCCCAAATTGAAATAGGGTAATACTAGGCTTACCACATTTTTCATACCACATTCATACCACCTCTCTAATAGAGGTGGAGCCCACCAATATAACGGGGCCCACCTCTATTAGAGAGGTGGTATGAATGTGGTATGAAAATGTGGTAAGCCTAACATTTTCCATTGAAATAAGAACCAGTACTATTCATCTAGTCTAGTTTAGTTTGGTCCAATTTTTTATGAAAAAATTATTCATTTCGGTTTGTCCATAATTCTGTTTCGTTTTTCAGTTTTTTTTTTTTTTGGGACTGGAATAATTTTTTTTTGTACAAAACCCAACAAAAATTTTATTTTTGGGGATTAAAAATTCACAAATGACCTAATTTTATGCAAAGGAAGTTGATTGCCCTAGAGAAGAGAGGTGATTTAAAGTTGGACTTGGGGAAAAATTAGTTATGGGTTTAGAAATTTAGCATTGGGGTTAAATATTTTATTAAAAAAATTTAACAATACACAGCTGGTATGGTCCATTTCATTTTTTCACTACAAGAATCGAAACTAGAACCAAACCAAATCAGTTTGGTCTAGATTTTGGTCAACTCAGTCCGATTTTTTGTCCATCTGATTTTTTTCTACCCAATTCGCATTAGTTTTCTAGTTTTCTCGTTTGAATGCCCACCCCTACACGCTAGTGCATCACTATTTTTTTGTTTTGTTTTTCTTTTTTCCTTTTGTAATATATTTGGTAATTTTTTCTTTTATTTTTTTATAATATATTTGTTATTATTTGTTTCTGATTTAGCTCCCTCTGTATTTGTATTATCAGTAGCAAACTCGAAAGGCTGCATTACTCGAGGTATGCATTATGATTTCTTTATTTAATTGATAATTTAATATGAATATTAATTAGATTAAGTTATACTGATTTTTAATAGATAAATTGATAAATTGATATGAATTTGGGTAAATTATGGATGACAATAATATTGATTAAACTATAAGGGTTTTTGGTTGTCTAAATTTTTTTTTATAAGCTTTTAGCCTTCTGAATATTACCATTTCCTGAAAAATTCCAAGATCCGCAATGCGGAGCAGTATCGATAGAGAAGGTCAACAAGAATATTGGATACGGAAGCATGCCTGAGAACTCTTAAAACATCCTAAAATATGCTATTTTTCCAATGTGTTATATTGAATCCTAACACTAAGGCTCTCGATCCCCCCCTATTCTAATCTAATATGTCCTCAAATTTAACAAGTTATTCTCCTCACATATTATAATTGTTTATGATAAAGTAGTGAGTTATAAAATGAAGTATAACAACAAAACTGAGGACATCTGTTGATATCGACCATAAAAAAAGACTTCTGTTTATATAGTATAGATTGGAATTTGGGTAACTACCTGGCTTAAATTCTGAAATATTTGTCATTAAGTTCTAGGTAAGATGGATTATGCATGATTCATGGGCAAGTGATGAACACAATTTTATTCTACCCATAAATATTCCCAGACTTTATTTATTAATTTATCTCACTTGAATCAATATACATACAAGATTCCAAAATATATTGAACCAGTTTATGGCCGCTATGGAACTGGCATTTTGATTAATTAATTCCATGTATATTTTTTTAATTCTCAATGATTATTCTCCCTTTTAATTAAGAATTGACAACAAATTTCGAAAACGACGGACTACGGCTAAGCTTCTTCTAATGAGATGATTTACAGATGAGTTGTTTGAATCAGTCACAAACGAGTAGTATAAACAATGGTAATCATGTTTTTTACATTATCTGTTTCGTATTAGATTCAAATGAGGAACTCATTTATTTTGCAACTTATTTTTTGTTGAATAAAAATAATCAAATTAAATATTTATTTATTTTGCAACTTTGATATGGTCTAATATGTCTTATATAAAGAACTATTCAACAACGGTCCTGCAAAGATGGTCTTATGAAATCTGAACAGTAATGATGCCGATGATTCAGCAACCATGGTGTACTTCAAAAAGGCTGGTTTTTTTTTTTTTTTTTTTTAAGAGTAAATTTAAACTGAGATTTGACCTTTGATAATTTTTTAACTATGATCTAAAAGAGTATTTAATTTGGAATTGAGTATTGTAAAGATTGACCCAGCCTGAGTTCTGGGCCGAGCCTACTAGACCCAATAGTTCTCAATTGATAGATGTTCAAGCTGGACCAAAATTAGATTGGGCAAGATAGATCAGATGCATGGCGGACCAAATTCTTGAGCAAAATAGAAGGGAGAAGAGGTTTTATCTCTTAATTATTTTATTAGGCTAACCAATTTGATCAAAAGGCAAAGGTAAAGGCAAGGCAAAGGCTGCCATTATTCATGTAAATAGTGGCAGCCTTGCCTTTTTTGGTTCCACCCCAAAAGGCTAGGGCAAGGGCAATTAGTATTCATTTTAATTTATTTTATATATTTTTATACTTAAATTATTAATTTTGGCATGAGAAGTGAAAAATAAGATCAGGTATTTATATATATATAAAATTCTGAAATTTTTGGTTTTTTTTTTTAATTTTTTTTAGTTGATGACGTCAACAAACTCAAGCAAGAACTAGGGCTGCACATTTATACCGAAAACTCGATTTCAACTGGCCAAATTGGACCGATTTTGGCGGGTTGGTCCGATTTTTTTAATTAAAATTATTGAAATCGGCAGAAAAATCTGCCGAACCGATAGTGAACCGGTTTGAATTTTTTTAAACCGTCGAAACCTTAAATCGGACCGTTTTCATGTTAATTGTCTAAAAATTCATAGCAAATGCACTGATGGGGAGTCGAACTCTGCTCAAGGTGCAGACACCAAGCCCAAATTCCACTGGACTGATACGTGTTCTTGTGAAATGCATGTATGATTATAATATTTATTACAATCTAAAAGAATTAAAAAAACATTAAAAAAATAGTTAGGTTTCCTTTCCACGAACTCTCATTTTTCTATTCTTCTTTTCTCCCAGCCGTCACTTTCTTCTTTTCTCTCTCCACTTTTTCTCTTCTCTTCTTCCTCCATTTTTTCTTCTTTCTTCTTCCTCCCGCCACTGGCTGCATCTTCTGCATCTTCTGCATCTTCTTCTTCTTCTTCTTCTTCTTTCCTCATTCTTCTTTTCTTCTTCTTCCTCCCACGAAGTGGTCTTCAAGCCCTCAATCTCAGTTCAATCCTTCGCCGAACCAAACCGCACCGCACCGACTTCTCGCCGTGCCGATTGTAGTCGGTCTTACCTCTCCTCGGCTCGGTGCGGTCTCCAAAATAGCTACGCCGATGACGTCCGGTTCGGTGGTCGGCAACTCTTCCAAGCCACGATTATCGAACCGTGTGCAGCCCTAGCAAGAACTCAGGCAAGATTTGCCTTTGGGCTTGCCCAGGCTTGTGGCTCCCATCAACTGCCCGGTCTTGCCTTTGTGCGTTGGAGCCAAAAGCTGGGTCTAGGCCCCCTCCCGCTCAGGCAAATCAGGCAGCGCTAGACTTGCTCTAAGAGATAAGGCATAACCTAAGGGCCATATATAAGACCCTCACTAGAATTCTTGCTCGGACATGATACTTCACAATGTCTTTTGTATTTTGGTTACACGTGAATGTGAATGTGAATGGTGAAAAGGTTAGTAATACATATTCTGCTATTGGAACATAACTATTAATGGAGAGAAAAACCAAAAAAAGTGAGAGAAGTACTTCAACCCTCTGCATAAAACAATTGTACTATAGTAAAATTGATCAAAATTACAAATATTTAGCGTTGCTGCAAAATTCTCATCTAATTGTCGTCATGACACGATCGACATCTCTTTCTCTTTGGTATCACCATGATCACCATCGTCGCCATCGTCTTCATCATACTTGTAATCAGAAAGTGGTCCTTGGTCAGACTCGATGGCCTCCACATCCATCAATAGGTGCATGAAGTGTAGTTTTATTTGATGAATAGATTTTCCAGGAACAGATAAAGAAACTTTCTCCCACTCCCCTTTTTCGATGCATTCAATATTGTAGGTGGCTATGGGAATCTCGAAGGCTTTATTTTCTTCCCTTGTCCATTCATCAATGGCTCCTGCCATGGCTAGAACTTGTTAATACAAACCGTGCAACCAAATTTTGAGGTGTTTAAGTATAAATAATGGATGGAGGAGGCACATCCGAGAGTTGAAAAGAAGCGCGATTCAGTACTTTGATTGTAAGATTCACAAGCAAAAGTACTTTATTTTGCTCGTCTAAAAAGTATGTGAAATTGGTAAGTATTTATGTTTGTGTATCCTAGTATTTATAAGGCTGATACTGTGATCATGATATCTTTCTGAAAGGTTCAGTTTTATTTTTCAGATTAATACAAAAACAGAATTCGAAATTCAGTTTGCTTTCAAATTTAGGAAAAGAAATATCACTTCATCAAAGTAGTTTATCAAGTATTTCATATTTATATTACAAGGACAATTCAATGGGGGAGATAAGAAAGAATGTGCTTTACGTTTGGTGAGTGGGATTGAACCGGACTATTTCAATTAAAATGGACGAGTTATGGTCGTTGTTTGGTCCGCTGGACTAGACTTATTAAAATGAACAACAATCCAACATATTGTGTCTTACAAGTTCCCACATAAAAGGGTGAAACTCATAAGGACTAATTTGCACTCAATTACAATCCAATTCAAATCAGGCCACCAAACGATGCCTTAGTTTAAAGTACAACATTAACATCGAAAATGTAAATAGAGAGATGAATGAATTGACATTATATTGTTTGGTGAGGATCTATGGACTTTGTTAGTTTGTCTTCTTGTTCTTTGCTAAGGTTTAGAATCTCGTTGACCAAAAAAAAGGTTTAGAATCTCTTTTTTTGTATTTTATTTTTTTGATACAAACAATAACAAAGGAAGGCGAATTCATAATAGAATTTCGATTGCAGGGTTAACTCAAAATTACTGAAGACTAATGTGTCAAATTAGGATTAACTCAAAATTACTTGAAGATCATGAATCCCAAGCCCATGATATTTTTATTCAGGCCCAATATCCAGAAAAAAAGCATTTACTCGGAGGTAGTCTCGGATCAATGGCGATACACACATAAACGCACACCACCTTCGGCTTCAATCTGGGTTCAACCAGAGCACAACAGCCACAACAAAACGCTTCCCTGTCCTGCGTTTTGGCTTCGCATTTTGCCGATTCCAGGTACTCTCTCTCACTCCCGTTAAGAAAAATCTGATGAGCAATTTGTTGCATTAATTTCGCAATTCATTTCCCATATTCTGATTCTCGCTTTCTGTTTGTGTATCCTAAATTTATGATGTTTCTCTCTTTTCTCTTTTCTCTGTTTGAATTAGAGGAAGACACATTCTTATTTCTCTTTTTTTCTTATCTCAATTATGCACTTACAGAATTTCAACCAGTAACATAGGAGAAAATGACCCAACTCCTTGATAAACTAAGATGGATCAAATCTTTATTTTTTTCTTTCTTGTAATTTATAGATTTTTTGGGTTGTGCTGGCATTCCAGAAGAAACCATGGAAGATTCTTATTCTGTTTGCAGTCCCAGAAGAATCCTGAGTGTATCAAAGAAGAGGAGGGCAACAGTGTCTTTTGTGGATTCAGATGATAAGGCTTCTGGGTTTCATGGCCCCAAACCTTCTGAAGTTTATGGCTTTGTTGGTTCCATCACAACTGTTGTGGCTACAGGTCTATTTCATCTACCATGCTTCTTCCTTGAGCGATTTTAGAAAACAAAATTTTCTTTTAATATTTACATTGGTATTTTTCTGTGAGCAGTTATTTTCTTGGTGTGGGCATATGTTCCAGAGTCTTGGCTACATTCCATTGGGATATTTTACTATCCCAGCAGGTTAGCTTGGTGTCTCTCATGTGTTTTCAAGTTTTTTTTTATTTTAAAGATTTTGTTCATTTGTAACTTTGATAATGTTTTGTCATAGCTAGGGGAACTTTATGTTTAAATCAAAATAAGGTTACTTAGATTGGGAAAGAAAAAGTTTGGTCAGTGTTTCTTAATGGAAGAGTTTGTGTAGAGAGTTCTAACAAAATTAGCTATGATAGTGAAAAAGGGGAAAAGAAAAGAAAATTGCTCTGGGGGTGATTTCTATGGGGTAATTTTGTTTTGTCCTTGAAGTACAAGCGATAGTCTAAACTATAAGGGAGGGGGGTGTTCTCACACGCACGCTATTATGATGTCAAGAAGGTTCAAACTTGAGAGCACTAGTCTGCAATTCAAGGCCTTTGAACACTTTTGAGTTAATCTTTGAATTTGTGGTACTATTTTCAGGTATTGGGCATTGGCAGTGCCAGCTTATGCTATGATGACAGTGGTATTAGCATTGGGATTTTATTGTGGCGTCAACTTCATGTCCACTCCTCCCCCATCTTCCTTATATACTGTATATGGTGAGAGTTGACTTCCTCCCTTTTGTGATTAAAGTTTTGGATGTCTTGTTCAGGCTTCAAATTCATTGTTTTGATAAGTTATGCATAAACTTCCATTCTCTTCTGCAGATGAATTCAGTAGAGATCCTTTGAGCTCTGCTCCAATGGGGGGTGATGATCAGCCTATAGAACCCATATCTGATATCAGTATCGACAGAATCAACCGTTCGATGTTCAAATAACACAAGAACCTTTAGGGCATTGGAAACTTGTACATAACTTTTTTTATATTTTCCCAAGAACGGTATTGAGTTTTGAAATGAATTGGTGACTTGGTTGAGCAAAAGGGACTCCATAGCAGGAAAGAAAAATACACCTGGACGAGCTCGTTAAGTAATCAAAAATTATACATATAATCATCAACAGGGAGGTAAAAATTTAACTGGACAAAACAGCTGAACCTACATATATCTTTAAATGGTTCATGGTTGTCCAAGCAAATGTGAACGACTGCGATTTAGTACAACTCTTTTCCAATTAGCAAAGGTAATACAATTTGCAAAGCATTGAACTTAGCTTCTCTGTCCCTAATTAGATACTGAAGTTCACAAGTAGACCAAAAAATATGAAAAGTCAGGAGTGTGTATTATAGACAAGCACTTGCATGCTGCAGATCTTCCGCTAGTCCGGAAGCCAAACTTACAATTGGCTTCCCTTCCTTGGGGATGACAAAATTTGTAAATTGATTGTCATTTCACCAGAGGCAGAAACCATCCTTGGGGAAACCGATATTGTTTATATTTCAGAGATTGCTCTCTCATGTAAGAACTTCCAGCTTTTCTTGAACTTGGATCCTTGTCATCTGAGAGTTCAACATCTCATGCACTCTACTCTTCAACTGCAGTGCAAAAAGTTGATGTCTGAATTGTAAGTTTACAAGAAAATACTTTCTTTCCTATTTAATTTGTTAAGCAACTACAAAACAAGTTCATCAATCAAACAGAGCACAATTATTATAGAATGCAAGAGATGAGAATTTTAGTTTCAGAAGGCCAGGCCTGAGGGTGTGTTTACATAAAAATCAGCACAACTAATAGAAAACACAAATGTGCCTTGTAGCAATGTGCCCCTTTCTGTAAAGTTCAAAACATCAAAGCTCAAGGCTTCTGTGTTCAACACTATATCGGAGAGTAACATTATGATATAAAGATTACCTCAGTGAGCCCTACTTCATTTGTCACTGACACATGAAAAGCTCCATTGGGACCCAATTTCCGGTACCTTTCCAGCCCAAGATCAGAATCATCACCCTTATCAGTAGCAAATAGCACTGGAGACTTTTGCAACAGATCACATTTGGACACAACATCAAGCCACAGATGCTCACTAAACCTCTCCTTTATTTCTTTGTATATGACAAACTGCAAGCCGTCATAGAAAAATCATGAATTTAATAAATGTGAGAAAGAAAGAACAAACATAAGAATAGTGATGGGGAGCATTTTCTATAGAGGCGGATTACAAAGAAAGAAACTATAGTGATTTGTCCCTCAACCATCACTTAATGTGTTGTGAGCTGTAAAAATCACTTCCATTTTAATTAATTCAACCCCATGCCGCTGAAACTGTCTCAGCTCTCAAGCACAGATACAGGAATGGGTACAGCGCTACGGTACAGTAAAAAACTAGAATACGGGCAAGATAAGGATAAGTTAATTAAAATAATATTATTATTTTTACTTGGCACTGTTGTGTATGGTCATATTTAATTTAGTATTTTCATACGGTAATAATTTAATTTAGCATTTTTTTGGTAAATATTTAATCTGAAATTTATTTGTAATTGGTAAATATTAGAGATATCATTTAGGTGGGGCTGCATCTGATAACAAGCAGTCCTTGAGTCATTTTCGATTCTAAACAAAGCAGCAGATGGGCCGCATCCTTTTACGCCCACCACCTAAAATGGCACCGTGTAACTGAAATTACTCCTTCGTACTCCCAGTTCCCAACTCTCTCTCTCTCTCTCTCTCTCTCTCTCTCTATATATATATATATATATATATATATATATATATCGTCTTCATCTCTGCATCGCCTTCTTCTCTCCCATGTCTTATTCTTTTTCTTCTTTGTCAGCCGTATACCGAGCCGTACACTGTGCGTATCGACTAGGGTTTAGGGTATCAAACCCGTATGCGTATCTGGTATGCAAACGCCGCAATACTACTTTTCTTTTTTGAGTTTTACATACTACTTCTCAATTCAACTATAAAAAAAAGAAGAAACAAAACCTGATCAGAAGGTGAGGTTCCACATTGTCCGGAGAGGTCATGGACATAGAGTATTGCCGTTGGCAGATGCGAGAGCACAGCAAGCGTCAATTTTTCCAGATTATTTCTGTCCTCTACAACACCAAAGAAAAAAAAAGATGAAATTTTTTATGCAAAGCAGTGTAGCCCAAGAAAGCATCCCTCAAAATGACATAATTAAAACCAATAAATGCCCGTCACTTACCATCACATCTCTTGAGCAGCCCAGGAGTGTCTGTCACCTGCACTCAGTTTATACATATAACAAAATTAAGATTGAAAATAAATAATGAAAAATATATATATTCGACTCTAAATATTAGAGAAATTGAGCCACCTGAAAAGTTTGATGGTTTGAAATAATGTGACCCATCAGAATTCCTCTTGTTGTAAAAGGGTAGTTGCAAACCTACAAACAATCAAAAGAAAGAAAACAAGTCTTTCATGCTTCATACAGCAACATATGCTCAACCCATTCAAGAATGGACTATCTATATAGCCAACCACATATACAAAACAAGATATCATCTTTGTCATTGACAATTGAAATTGTGCACACCTCAGGCTTCCCTGTGGAAAGTATGCGGACCAAAGACGACTTCCCCACATTCGGTGCTCCGACAAGACAAAGTGTCGGTGATTCTAGATCAACTACCGGCATTGCTCGTAGAGTCTGCAAATATAACTAGTTTAAAGAGATGGCCTTACCCCAAAAAAAAAAAAAAAAAACTCAATAATCACTCAACAAATCAGAGTTGTAAAAAACAACCATTATAGGTCCCAAAGTGCACTCCTAAACAAGGCATGGATCTATAGGAAAGTTGTTTATAGGTTATACTGACTGAACAAGTAAGAAGCAACCAAATAGTATGAAAATTTAGACAACTGAAATATAATACAAAAGTTCATGAATTAAAAATAAAATATTAAAACATCTTGTTGGCCAAAAGAACTTTAAATAAAATTTTCTTCCAGTGTCTGAAAATAAAGGAAATTGAATGAAACATATTTGACTGACCTAAGTTTTCATAGAATATTCAACTCTATTGGTGTAAGGTTCACAGACACAAATGCACGTACATCAAAAGTGCGTTGAAAAATCTACACAGTTACTAAACCATCATAATACATGATACACGGCATGCCTTCCTTAAAATTGAATGAAAAGAATCAATAAAGAAAAACAAAAGCCACTATAGAACTCCAATTTCAGAAAGCAAAGTACCTTGGCTATGTGTAACAAATCATCGACATGTTTTCCTCCACGATTAAATGTCTCTTCAACTTTCTTTATGCCCTGTAGATTTAGTTAAGAGAGTAAATATCTACACAGATGGAATAGAGGTTTCTTTTTGGCTAAAGATAAGAAATAACCTCAGTTAGCCTTTCCTCTGCTTCTTTCTTTGACAATGACTGCCACAGTGTATATGAGAGTTTGTTAAAATCTTTCGTCTTGTAAATCAATAAAAAAAAATTAATTCCAAGCTTTTTTTTTCTTCGATAGGAGCTTCCGAGTTTATTTATTTATTATTATTTTTTTTCAGATAGATATAAATTAAACATGGAAGAGTAAAATTCATAAAGTAATCATGGAATGCAGTGTTTGTGTTTCTGGTAACAGAAGATGCAAGTAATCCTCAAAAAGCTAATAAATGAAAAGGAGATAAGAAGCTTGAAGCAGGTATTGCATCATAAAGCTTAAAAAACCAAGACTTCTACCTTAGCACAAAGAGATGCATGTTCTTTTCCAACAGAAACAACCTTCTTCCTCAGAGAATCCACCTTTCCCAACACCTGTAATTATCAAATTAAAAAGTTGAAGTACAAGTTGAAAAGGGTCTAAAAGATTATACCTGTCTGCATTCTGTTAGTGTAAAAAGAAACATGAAAATACCAATAAAACTCATATTTTTACTACCAAAAAAAATTATTTCAATCAATTTTTCATTATACTAACATCCTCAAGTTATTCTGAATGGAAATTGGCTACAATTTTCTCAGGATATACCTCTTCATAATTTCCATCCCCAAGAGTTAATTCAATAAGAGATCGCTCATAAGGGTGAAGATACTTTTTATTTGGAAAATTCTCTGAATAAGTTCTCAAGGGTACTGCTAATTCCTGAAGATGGAAAAGAAACCTAGTCAGTCATCATTGAATCATATAAAAACATCACAATAGAAAATATAATAAAATGACAAACTAAAGTTGAGAACAAACTTTCATCAATGCATCAAGTTGCTTTGCACCTCTATTTCTTTCCCGCTTCGCAATATTGGCAATACCTGCAACATAAAGAAATTAAAAATCAGGGCTAGCAGCAGGTCCTATAAACCAAGTTCTGTCCAACTTGAATCTAATGTTGTTCTGTCAATTTTGATCTAAAACACATGCCCATAACAATTACCCTTTGTTGGTGAAATTCTCTTAGCCTTTCTTAGTGCAGAATACAGAATGTCAACAGATGGCATCACCATGGGTAGCTTTTGGAATGCACCAACTCCTTCAAGATTTTCTGGTGATTTGTCCTACAATTACAACATTGGGACCATGGTAGCCATCAGTACTTTTTCCAATACTTTAGTCTCAAGAAATCTTAATGACAAAAGATTGCACAAAGGTATGGATCACAAAACAAAATTACACCAATGAAGGTAAAAAAAATTGGTACATGTGTGAAACTTATTTAAAATGAGAGAACAATGCCCTTGCTTAAACACTAGAATATCAAAGTAACCCAAACAATAACAATCCACTAACATAAATGGCATGCAGATCTTAAAACTTGCTAAAGTTGTCGTGTAATGCCATATGAATGCACCAAATAATCACAATCAAACTTCTTTGCACATACAACTGTAGTTACGTTCTAAAATTTAATCAAACATGGATATTTCAACCTTGATGAATTAGCGAGCTAAACACCCCCAACTCGCAAAATCTATGGAGGCAATATACTCTTGTTGTTAGCAGACCAAACACTGAATTTGTCAACTACATCGATTATTTACTTACAACCAAATCGTCCTTAATATTCCTGCAGCCTACCTCCTGAGATGCACACCTTGGAAAGTCAACCTTTTTTCTTTTGTTTGGGGGGGTTGGGGTGTGTGAGAAGGCAGGCTAAGCCCAAAGAAAACAAACAAACAAAATAACTACTGCCCTATGATGAGATTGACCCTGTAGATCAGAGTCCAAAATACAAACTAAAGAAGCAGGAAAGTCAGCCATTCTTTTCACTCCAATAACTCCATTCCCTATATGCCAGCAACTTCTAAATCCCAAACGTCAAAGGCATAGTTCAGAATGGTTCTTGATCAAAACCCATATCCCTCTCTGACTGCTCCAGAAGGGCATACCCTTATTGCAGTCAGTCATTTGATGCTTGAATCCTGCATCTAACATAAGATTTCACCATGCCCTGATACTTATTCATGAGGTCACTCCAACCTCTCACACTTTTTGTCATCCAACAAGAAAATGGTAGTAAAGAAATAATGAGGGATGGAATTCACACATAATAGTAAAGACATATACAGTTGCTTCTATGAACACAGTAACACTATTTAATGACTCCATTCTCTTGTTAAATATTTCCGTTAAACTACGAAAGTAATGATAATACATCTGCTTCCTTTTTTCCTTTTCAGGACGAAGTTTTTATTTCATATCAATTCTTGCTTTGCTTCATTCGCTATTCACTATATCCTCATCTTGCTATTAAACATGCCCTTGAGACCAAAATAAATACACATACCAAAGAGAAATACCTTCGGTTTGCTTTCTGGTTTAACCAAGGCTGTGGGTACATAGCTTCCCTTGACAACTTCATATGCGGAACTTTGTATTTCCTTAGAGAAGCACAGGACTGGATAAATTCGGGCACTAGGTATCAAGTACAGACCTGCACTAGGAGGGTAAACAAATATTTATAATTGGTGCAAGTCATTTAAGTTTAAAATGAATATGGTAATCACGCACCAAACCGAAAGACATTTAATTTCTCAAAATAGTCAGGAACACAACGGATTGTTAGATTATTAGGTTTGTTGGACGTAGTGGTTTCAAATAAGCCCTATAATTTAGGGATCAGTAGAAGTTAGTTTCTTTCAGACTTAGTCATATACCACGTTTAGGTTAGTGTTTAACGTGGGTTGCATATTTATCTTCAGTTATATTTTGTAAGGCTTATATATAGCCTGGTTGTTCTTTGATTCAGTTAATGAAAATCTTCCAGTTTGTAAAGATCTTATTAGATAAACACTTAGATTTAACATTTGGTATCAGAGCTCCAACCTGGGGCTCCTGATTGAAGCTTGAGAGATAGCAATCTTTTGAGCGAAGAGGTACAAGAATATGGGGTCGATTATGCTGAAGTATTTGCTCCTGTGGCTAGGTTAGATACCATTCGGGTTGTAATTGCACTTGCTGCACAAAGGGAATGGACAATTCATCAATTGGACGTGAAAAGTGCCTTTTTACATGGAGAAATTAATGAAGAAGTATTTGTAGAACAGCCACCTGGGTATGTGCAGGAAGGTAAGGAGCATAAAGTTTACAAATTAAGGAAAGCTCTATATGGACTTAAACAAGCCCCTCGTGCTTGGTATAGTCGTATAGAAGCTTATTTCTTGAAGGAAGGGTTTGTGAAATGCCCCTATGAACACACTCTGTTCATCAAAACTGGCGATGGAGGTAAAATTCTCATTGTTTGTCTTTATGTTGATGATCTCATTTATACTGGCAATGATGAATGCATGTTCACTAAGTTTAAGCAGTCGATGATGAATGAGTTCGAAATGACCGATCTTGGTAAGATGAGATACTTCCTTGGAATTGAAGTATTGCAGCAGGTAGATGGAATATTTATCTGTCAAAAGAGGTATGCTCAGGAAGTATTGGAAAGATTTAAAATGGAGAATTGCAATCCAGTGCACAATCCTATTGTTCCAGGTACCAAGCTAACGAAGGATGTGACTGGTGAGAAGGTCAACAGCACTTTCTACAAACAAATAGTGGGGAGTCTCATGTATCTCACAGCCACTCGACCTGACACTATGTTTGTGGTAAGCTTAATTAGCAGGTTTATGGAGAGTCCAACAGAAGTACATTTGGCAGCGGCAAAAAGGGTTTTGAGGTATTTAAAAGGCACGATCAGCCTTGGAATTTTTTACAAAAAGGGAGGACATGCTGAGCTCAGAGGGTATTCAGATAGTGATTATGCAGGTGATTTAGATGATAGAAAGAGCACATCGGGGTATTTGTTCATGCTAAGTTCAGGAGCTGTGTGTTGGTCTTCCAAGAAGCAACCTGTGGTTACGTTATCAACAACTGAAGCCGAATTCATAGCAGCAGCTTCATGTGCTTGTCAGGCAACCTGGTTGAGAAGGATAATGAAGGAATTAGGTCAAGCTCAGCAAGATCCCACGATGATTTTCTGTGACAATAGCTCAGCAATAAAGCTCTCCAAGAATCCTGTAATGCATGGTCGAAGCAAACATATAGATGTACGTTTCCATTTTCTTCGTGAGTTGACTAAGGATAAAATTATGCAGCTGGTTCATTGCAACACTCAGGAGCAAATAGCAGACATATTTACCAAGCCTTTGAAGACTGATGCTTTTCTGAAGATGCGTGAGCTTATGGGAGTGTGTCTGGAACCAGGTGTAAACTGATTACTCAGCAATCAGTTTAAGGGAGGATGTTAGATTATTAGGTTTGTTGGACGTAGTGGTTTCAAATAAGCCCTATAATTTAGGGATCAGTAGAAGTTAGTTTCTTTCAGACTTAGTCATATACCACGTTTAGGTTAGTGTTTAACGTGGGTTGCATATTTATCTTCAGTTATATTTTGTAAGGCTTATATATAGCCTGGTTGTTCTTTGATTCAGTTAATGAAAATCTTCCAGTTTGTAAAGATCTTATTCGATAAACACTTAGATTTAACACGGATATTGAAAAGGGGAGAAACAAATAAACTTAACAGAGAATCCCAATAGTTAAAGGACAGATTTTTCAATTTTATGAAACGCAAATTTCTATGATTTCCTCAACCTTAAAGCTACCAGACATGGATGGGTTTCATAAAAAGCTAAAATAGTGTTCAGGGTCGGGCCCAGACTGGTGGAAAACAAAGAGTTTAGAAGAATTGCTTGAGATTGCAATGGAATCGTGAATGTCAAAATAACAATGCAACAAATACAGTGGCAGATAATGAATGATTAACAGCATAAATCAAGAAGGAAAGTGACAGAGAGTTTAAAGCAAGGCACACATACAGTAGAGTTTATACACATAAAAAATGGTGGGATTTTTCTTGTTTTGACGACAGGAAAGTGAGAGAGAAGATAAGGAGAGAATGATGGGCACCTTTGGAAAATTTAGAGCTTCTGAGTAGTAATCCGTTTGGATTCTGGCACAATTGGAAGAGACTACAAGCCCTGCTCATCCTCCTCTCTCCTCAGTCCAGCAGTTTCTGAAGAATTTGTTTTAGCTCTGGTAGAGCAAAAGAATGGCCAAGTAAGAGAGGTTTTTGGGGTTTATCGAGCGTTTTGAGAGAGTTATCGACCTTTCTCATAAATGTATTATTTTCTTATTAAAAAAATATTTATAAAATTGACCTTGCATCTGAAGTTCTACTTTTAATTCTCTACTCTCTTAATATCGCTTATATAATTTTTTTTTAAAGAGCAAGGATATGCCACTAAAATCGTACAAAGCTTACACATGATCAGCGACACAAAATTTTAAAAATGAGATGGGTTAAATTTTTCTTAGAACACTTCTAGCAGTGAACCCTTTGCTATGGCAAGGGGGCCTATGATAACTACTATTCACATAAATAGTGGCTATCATTGCAAAAAGTAACGTGTGTTTCCAGCAATTGTCATGTCAAAGGGCAAATACTATTCTTTTTATTTTTTTCACAAATTTTTTTACCTAAACAATTAATTTGGATAATATTTTCGGATAAGATTTTTGGGTAGAAAGTGAAAAAAATATTGAGTAGAAAGTTAATAATAGTTGAAGGAGAAGAAAATGTACGAGGATTTGGTGTTTAGGGTGAAGAGTATTGGTTGGTATTTATATGACAAAATTCATTAATTTTGGGGTTTTTTTATAAAAAAAATTCGATTTTTTTTCATTATTTTATTGCTAAAATAAAATAAAATTCGAGGGCTGACGTATGTCATCCCAAAACTCAGGCCAGCCCAAGCTCGTGGCCCCCGCCTCCTACTCAGGCCAGCCTTTGCCGCCTGGAAACCCTTTTTTGGCCTCCAAAACCACCCACCCCCCCCCAAAAAAAAACCCAGCTGCTAGAACTGCTCTTATAAGTAATATGTTAGTTTTGAATAGGACTAAACCCTAAAACTTATATACCAACTATAAGAATAAAATAATAAAATTCACCTCTTCTTCTTCTTTTTCAACCTTGGGAGCCGTTTGATAACCATTTTAGTTTTTAGTTTTCATTTTCCCACAACTAAAAACTAAAAAATTGTTCGATAATTAATTCCAATTTTCAAAGAAAGTGAAATCTAAACAAAAGTTGTATGGTGATTGATATTAGTTTTCAATTTTATGTGAAGCTTGAAAATGGAATTCTTTTTGGAGTTAAATTGTGAATTTGAGATTATAGAATGAAAATGCATGTTACAAAGAGTTCATAGTATTTTTTTTCGGTGAATCTTTTGAAATTAGGATGGTTTTTTTTCTTTGTTTTTTGTTTTTTTGTTTTTTTTGTGTGGTGAATTTAGCCTAGTGAAATTAGGATATGGAGAGTTCATTGTCAATGCATAAACACAGAATTAGAGTTAGTAGTAGCAACTTGGATTATTGCACGCTTGTTGGAGCCTCTTCTGTTCAATTTTAAACATGTTTAAAGGTTCCTATTACATGGAAACTTAAACAGAAAGTGTCAAGGGGATTTTGTTCATTAATCTTCAAGTAGTCTACTTCCTGTCTTTTAAGGTAAGCCCTCCATAACCCAATTTTTTGCCTGATTTTTCTAGTGCAATCATAATCTCAGCTAGCCAGTCGCCGCAAATATTCGTCACTGTGCGGATAAAATTCCTACTGGTCAGGACATACTCGTGGTAAACAATCCACTCTGGCTTGTGATCCAAGCAACTGGACGGATGCAAGTGTACAACTTGGTTATCTTTCACTGTGCTGTAGTGTCCTATGTTGCTTTCCAGGTGAGCCACCTGCATGAAATATCCAGCCAGCAAGGCCTTTCTTATGTTGATGTAGTAGTCCTCACTCTTAAAATCAGTGCTGCATAACTTGAGATCGAACCGAGCCATAATTCTCTCTAGCTGCTGCCGAACATTGTCTGCAGCCTTCAATGCCTTCTCATTGACAAAGTTCTGATAGCACCACACAGGATCCTCATTGTTCTTCTTGTAGGCGTGGTACACATTGAGAAGCGTTATGTGATCTCCATCCATGTGACCAAACTTCTCTTTCGCTTCGTCTGCAGCTTTTCGAGCCTCTCTAGGCCTAAGAAAACAATTAGGTACCGAGAGCATTGAACAGATTGACAGGATTTCGTTCGAGCAGTGAAATCCGGGGCTCATGATGAGCATCTTTGACATCTGAGGGTCTAATGGGAACTCGCTCATAATCTCCCTCAGCTTGGTCAAATTACCCTCTTCATCCAATGCTCCCAAAGAATACAAAACCTCTAGTGCTCGCATCAATGTCTCAGGAGCAGGAGGGTCCATGAGATCAAAATGAACCAAGTCATCAATTCCTAGTTTCTTCAAAGTAAGCACTGTATTTGCAAGGTTTGATCTCATTATCTCTGGACATGTTTGTGCTTCAAGATGATTATGGAAACTTTTCTCAGTGTAAAGTCTGAAACATTTCCCCGGTCTAGTCCTTCCAGGACGCCCTGCCCTCTGACGCGCACTGGCCTTGGAAATTGGAGACACCAACAATGACTCAACACACCCTCTTGGGCTATAAACTTTCTGTTTAGAAAATCCTGGGTCGATAACATAAACGATTCCATCTATGGTTAAAGAAGTTTCAGCAATGTTTGTTGACACCACAATCTTCCTCCCAGAACTTACTGGCTCAAATATTTTCTGCTGCACAGCTGGAGGCAGAGTTGAGTACAGAGGCAACACTTTGACAAGACCAGACTGATCCCCCAATTTTGCAATTTCTTTGTCAATTTTGCAGCATACAACTTCAATCTCTTCCTCCCCAGTTAAAAAGACAAGTACATCCCCTGGACCCTCAAACATATGAATCTGCACAACGGTTCGAATTGTTGCCTCCACATAGTTCTTTTTGGGTTCCTCACTGTAAAGAATTTCCACTGGATGAAGCCTGCCAGGAACTTTCATACAATGCGCACCACTGAAATAGCTCTGAAATTTTTCGGCCTCAAGAGTAGCGCTCATCACAACCAACTTCAAATCAGGCCTATTTCTCAACACCTTCTTGAGAAGCCCGAAAAGAACATCTGTTGCTAATGTTCTTTCGTGTGCCTCATCCAGTATTATCACCTTGTACCTTTCTAACAGGGGATCTGCCATTGCCTCTCTTAAAAGCATACCATCTGTTAAATACTTCAACATTGTTTTAGAGGCACTGCTGCAGTCTTCAAAACGAATAGTGTAGCCAACCTCTTCTCCTATCTTCACATCCATCTCTTCAGCTACACGACGAGACACTGACATTGCGGCAACTCTACGTGGCTGCGTGCACGCAATCATCATCCTTTTACCATCCTGAGTTTCTGCATTAACACTTTCCAAAACAAATTGAGGGATTTGAGTGGTTTTACCGCTACCAGTCTCACCAACCAAAATTATACATTGGTTGGCCTTAAGAGCCTTCAAGAACTCATCTTTCTGTTGCCAAACTGGCAAAGTCTTCCTCTTCTCAAGGATCTCATAGTAGCTCTGGGAATAAGGCATTCCAGTCCATGGATTGATCACACTGCTTACCACCGCATTGTCCTTCATTGTGGCTCCTCCACTGCCGCCTGATTTGCTCATCTTCGCTGATGATGAGACCACCATGTTAAACAAGCACACCTTCCTCTTCCTCTCCATACTCATCAATAATGCGTTTTGTCTAGAGTTGGAGAGTCAGTTTTATACAATATGGAGGTGGAGAATCCATGTTCCTGTGGGAATAGGATTCCTGGAGAGACTTGAAGAACCAGAGTAAAAAAGAAACCGCAGTATGTATAAATATAACTATAAATACTTCTGCTCACGTGCTAGATTGAATACCTACACGTATTAATTGAGTTCTTCACATTGTATACAAAATACGAATTCAATGATATGACTAAAAAGTTTATCAACTTCAAAAGGTTTTGAAATATGTTCGGGAGAAGGATTTAAAATCTTTCCGTTTCGTAAAAGGATTTAAATCTGTCCGTTTGGTAAAAGGATTTAAAATCTGTTTCAACGAAGGATTAGAAGTCTTTGAATTCCTGATTGCCTTGGTGCCAATAAGCAGCAAAGTGTGTTATATAAACATAATAAATTGGAATGACAGAATAAAACCATTTATCTAAACATAATAATGTCATCACCTCAATCTTGAGATGATGTTATTTGAATTTTTTTTCTTGGAACAATTAAGCTTTTATTCATAAGTCATCGAAAGAAGAATCGTTTGAGATAAGTCAGAACAAAAAGAACAGATTATATTAAGGTACAAGAACATAAGCATAATAAGGCTTATTAACTAGATAGATACTGTCTATTGGTGCCTCATCAATTTGAGTTTACAGCTTTTGTTCCTTTATTATATGTAATATGTTAGTGCCATTTCAAGTTGCAACTGTTGTTGCCTCTGCCTTCCTCTCCAACTCTTCCAGTGCTTCCCACAATTTTGGGTCCTCAAAATCTTTAATAACGAAAGAGGCTCCGGCATCAGTCAACCATGTCTCGGGATTCCTTGTGCCTAAACCAACTACTGGCATTCCAGCTGCTACTCCAGCTTTCACTCCAGAAACAGAATCCTTAACCACCCAAAAAAACAAAAAAAAAAGAGTGCAAGTTATATCAAAATTTACTCAGGAACGTTATCGTTATTCGTTAATTCAAAGCAGACAGTCCTTAAAGACAAACCTCAAAGATGAAAGCATGCTTATGAGACACTTGAAGTGTTTCAAGAGCCTTCAAGTAAGGGTCAGGAAATGGTTTTGCCCGTGTGCATTCGACTCCGATAACAAGAATTTCAAAGAAATCCGAGAGCCCCAAAGATGATATCATGAGCTCGCCACTAGCTCTTGGAGAATTTGTTACAGCAGCCCTTCTGAAGCCTTGATTTTCGATCCACTTGCACAACTTATCCAGACCCTTGACAGGCTCCAATTGTTCAGCTGCCAATCTGCATATGTCCTTTATTAAGTCAGGTTCAGGAATAGAAGCAAAACTTGAACACTATGGAAATGTGTGCCAACAAACTATCAAACTAGACTATTGACAGGTAACACAACATGCTTGATATATATAAATAAATATAGCAAACCATTATGTAGCAGCAAATACCATAAATGAGTCATCAAGTATATAATATATGACATAATTTCTTTAAGTTACCTCCGGAACATGGCTTCCTTGTCCTCCAAAAATTTCCTTGCTGTTCGGAGATCCCAATCATGAAAGACGGTACTGCAAAGATACTCATTGTTCTTTCCACTAAAATTTTCACTGTAGAATTCCTCAGTGATAGGAATCCCTCCATTAAAGCCTACCTCTTGAAGCATTTCACGGAAAGCATAGTAATGGAGGGGATCTGAATCACACAATGTTCCATCAATGTCGAATAGAATTGCTTCGAGAGGAGCAATAAGGGCAAGCGAACATTTCCTGCCATCACAAAACAGGAGGAGGATTAAGGCCAGCAGAGAACAACAAAAAATTTGAACATAAAGAAAAAGAAAACAAGATGATTGTCTGGACAAAAAATGCTTGGACTAAGATAGTCCAGAGTATGATTATGCTATAAAGTAATAGGCAACATACTGAATTTTCTAGCTTATATTATCCAAAATCTACAATCAAAGGTCAAGATACAGATTCTACAAATGGAAAAGAAGAACACTGAATTTTCCATCTTTAAAATCAGATTAAGCTTCATGCACTGAGGATTTAACAATGGTCGATCCCCAGTTGAACTTGAAACATGCACCAACGATGAGCTTGCGAAACGAGCAGCTTCATGTGCAGAAAAGAAAAGAAAAAGAAAAGAAAAGAAAAAGCAAAGCAAATCAAAGAAAAGAAAAGCAAAGAAATACCTATCGAGTGGGAGAGGAGTTGAGGAAATATTGGACATCGTTGGTGGTGGTGGTGAGAGAGGTAGAAGTTAAGCTAAGTCGCGTGAGGTTGCAACTATGATATATAGTTTTTTTTCGGGCAAATGGCATGATCCTTTATAAGTGGTCAGAAAAGAAGGTGGGGTATTGGAACTTTTAATATCAACATATTTTATTTTTTGTCAAATTTAATATCAAAACATTAAATCCAGGTGAAAAAATTCATTTCATTGTCGAATAAAATATTTAACTGCACACGGATATTTAAGTTTATAAACCGACTCTTTTTTTTTTTTTTACCAAGGTTTATAAACTGACTCTATATTTCTTACAAACTTTTACTCTTTCACTTCAACAAGTTTTTATAATTGGTAAAGCATAAATATAATATTACTGTATTTTCTCAAGATTTTACATAATGTCTTTTTTTAATGTTTATACATATTTACTAATTTGTAATCAGATGAGGAGAAAATGAATTAAGGAGGAGTTAGAATTAAAAAATTCCATTGAAGTGATTTAGTAACTCGAATCGGGTAAAGAATGATATTGATTCCTTATAAATTGTTTACTAAATCCCCATAATCGGAATTGAAACTCATATGATTACTAAAATGCTCTTATTCTAAATAAATTATTTTATATGCAAATTTTTGTTGGGTTAAAGTAGATGGTAAATTAGAAATTAAAAAAATATATATGTGAAGGGTATAATGGATAGAAAAGATAAATTACTTATGGGCTAGTTCTCTAGAAATTAGAATACATCCCTACCCAAAAGTCAATTCCTCCAAAATCAGAAATTATTATACTTTCATTTCTTTATGTGAAGTAAAAGCATGAGCAATCCGTAATTGAAATTTTACCCCTCATTTTAATTCCGCTCTGATTACATATTAATAAATATATCAAGTTGAACTAATGGACATGTCCTTTATCAAATAAATATATATATATATATATATATATATATATCTATATAATCCGGCTTCGTCCTCATGTGGAAAAGTAAAACAATCTATATTGCAGAAGGATGGATAATGTATATATGGTCGAGTGACATCCCTTATCTTGATGCGAAGAAGCCAATTGTGTTACATTAGAATAATAAACCTGTCTTACAAGTACATAAATTCATCTTTTTAATCTCCATAAATTTCCACAAACATTAATAATAAAAAATTACAAATTTGAAGGAAAACTAACATGTTGCCGAATGAAAAGAATGAAAGTGATGGCATTAAAAAAGCAGCTTCACTTTTGTCGGGATTACTGCCACTTTTTTAAAAAGCAGTTTTTGTTGTGCTTTGAAAATAATAAGTGATAAAGTATAGCTATTCCATGTTTAGTAAATAATATTTTTCAAGTATTGTTAGTTTAAAAAGCAATGTCAAAATCATTTGGTAAATTTTAATACAAAACTTTTGTAACTGTGAATAATAACTAAAATAGACATAATGTTGAAAGTGTTATGTGCTAATCATGTGGTGGTTATGGTGGTGGTTGTGATGAAAGTGGATGAGGAGTTGTTGGTGGTGGTGGTGGTGGTTGTGGAGGTGGAGGTGGAGGTGGAGATGAAGGTGGTGGTAGTGGTGGAGGTGGAGGTGGTGACGGTGATGAAGGTGGTGCAAGTAGACGAGGTCATTTTTAAAAATTAATAATGTTATTATGGGAATTGAAAAAAATTCATTAAAAGTTAATTTATGCTTCTTTTGAAATCAACTTTGAAAAGCAACATAACGGCTACTTTTAAAAGCTGCTGTCAAAATGTCATTACTTTAAAAATAATCAAGATATTTTATTTTTACCAAACACCTTAAACTACTTAACTTTAAAGTGAAGCATATTTTTAGCGCAAAAAAAAAAGTAATCCCAAACGGGACCTAAGAAAGTTACTATTAGCCACGTTTTTAAATAGAAATAAGCACGCTAAAATCATCCAAAATAAAGAAAAAAAATCATGGAAATTAATAATTTGTGAACAAGTCAAGAAGTGGACATGAGTTTGGTGGATACATGATTAAATTGCATGAAAATCCATTACATCATACATGAAACTTAAAGTGCCATACGTATGTGATTAAATTAATTTGATCATATACCATTTGTTGAATTGCAAAACAATTTCACTGTACATACAAAAGGTATATGTAGTGTAGGCAACATATTAAATTTTCTAGCTTAAATATATGATCCGAAATCTACATCAAAGGTCTCATATCAAGTATATTCAAGATTCAACAAAACATACTGTTTAAAATCAAATTAATTTTCTTGCACTGAGGCTTTTAACAATGGTCAATCCACATTTTAACTTCAAACACTGAACAACAATGAGCCTGCGAAACGAGCAGCTTTCTGTGTAAGAAAATAAAATAATTAAAAGCAAAGAAATACCTATCAACTGGGGGTGGAGTTGATGAAATATTGGACATCCTGGTATAACTGGTGGTTCGATTCCCCTTTCTCTAAATATCGTTTTGTATAATATAAAAAAAGTATTTCTGTAAATATCGTTTTGTATAATATAAAAAAAGTATTTCAGTCCAAAAAGAAAGGTAGATTTTAGTGAACGCGACTGCCATGTGCCCATGTCTCATATTCCTTCTTGTAAAAGGGTCGTTTTGTGTCTTCCCTAGCTTGTGAATAGCCAGAATAGCCATTGGAGAGGGTCCTGAATTTGGCTTCTACACAAACCCAAACAACTCGAATATAATACGGGCACAACAGCTTGTGGAAATTCCTAGGGCCACATACAAGGACCACACAGAGGATTATGAAAAGAGTTTGTGCGGAAACTAGGCGTGGAGGCTACATACAAGGACTACATACTCGGATTTTTTTTTTTTTTAAACCCTCGAGATGGTGAGAACTGGAGTTCCATGGCTACATGCGGAGGCTGCTCGTAGCAATCCTCAGTCGTGTGACTAGTATCTATGTGTTAACTGTATAACTTGTCTAATGTGTTATAATATACATGAATATTATTAATGTTGTTCCCTAAAAAGAGGAAATATTAACATTGTCGTCTACTAATATTATAACAAGTGTAATTCTATACCATATGACCATACTACAGTACTATTTTTATAATTTCTCGTATTTGTGTCCCAATTTCTCGTGATTCCATATTGTTGATGTTATTGTGGAATCATATTCCTCTCTTGCTATTACTCTCGTTCATGAGCAGTTGCTACTTATCCTTTTTTTTTTTGTGATTCTGTTTAAGAAGTGGAAAATCTCATGGGGTGAGAAAACGAATTTGAAAAATGAATAGTGTCTTTTTTCATAGGGAAAGAGAAAAACTGGATTTAAGAGTTGAGATTTCAAAATAAAATAAAATAAGGGAAAATGAATAAGTAGCATGGAATGGCATTATGTATGGTTCTGCAACTTTTCTTGGGTTTGCTATAGTGTTACTAACAGTATATAAGATGTTATTGCGGTGTAAAAAGTGGTCATCCAATGTAAAAGGTAGAGTGCATTAAGTGTCATTACAGTGCAAAAATGTATAATGTCAAGTAAGTGTCTTTTTTTAAGGGAGCCGTTATTATTAGCACCCTACAAAATTCATTATGCATTTCTCATGTATAAAAAACATGAGAAAACTTATAGTTAGAATAATACATAATGGATTTTTTTGGAGTACCAATAACTATGGAAAGGCTAGAATAAGGAGGTTAATTGAGGAGGTTATTTGAGGAGGTGAAATCTCACCATTAACAACCAAAAACAAAGTACATTGGGGGGTACATTGGAGGGTCCACACCCATTTTAATAGTGAGATGGACCTCCTCAAATATCCTCCTCATTATAGAAGCTCCCCCAATAACTATATTTAATGGCTTTGCCTATAAATGGACTTGCTCCCTTCATTGTAATGACACAATCAAAGAAGCAAATGAGAGCCCAAGCAGAGAGAAAGGAGGACAGAAAGGAGAGTGAGAGGAGAGAAACGAGAGCAGCAGAGAGAAATATCAGTGAGACAAAGATTGTAAACACTAAAGTTGTATTATTTTATACAGTGGAAAAGTCAATGTTGCTGCTCTCCAAAGACATAAGCTGAACCTCGTGAAATATTGTATCCTTTATTTACTTTACGTGCAGCTCAAATATTTTCGCATATACCATTCATTTTAAGACGGATTTTATATTTTTCAGCAAGTATTTAAAGAAGTTATATGCACCTATTATTTAAAAAGTTTCTACAATCGAAACCTTTAAATTGAAAAACTTTATTAAAGGACCAAATTGAAACTTGAGATCCCAGTTCAAGGATTAATAGTCCAATGTACTTAAATTCACTTTTATTTAATAGTAATCATGTTTATTAACAATAAGTTTCTTTAAAAAAAAAACCAATAAAAATATTGTCTACCCTGTTCTGGTCATGTTTAGACACTAGTTAGTAGTATTTTTTTCCGTTTGCTTCCATTCCAAACACTGAATCAGTTGTTTGTACAAAAACAGTTGGACCAATCTCCATCCTTACATTTTGCAAACTCAATTGAAATGGACATAATTAAAGCAATGCTCTAATATACTATATCACAAAGGTTTTAGAGATGTACAAAGGATTAATATGATCACAATAGTAATCAAAAGAAATACAACAATCGATCTGACCCAAAAAAAAAAAAAAGAATAAAACAATTCAACATCCCATCCCAAAGCACGAGAAGTTGGGTCAACAATTACATAGAATAACAGTATGAAGAAGAAAAAAGGACACGATCTCTGTTGAACAACAATTCAATAAATTCGGTCGTGTTTACAGCAGTAACTCTGATGTCTCTGATTGTTAATTCTTCTCAGCGAGCCCATGATACAGAATCAATCTCATCCCTAGCTGACTTGTATAATTCAAGCCTTTTAGCACACTGTTGCCTCTTCTCCATCAACGACGGGTCTTCGTCAAGCAGCTGGGAAAGCTGCTTAGCCTGAAACACAAGCCAAAGAAGCAACTAATCAAAACCATAAGCGAACATAGCTATTGCAATCCAAATCAATCAACACATTGCACCTAAGGTCGAATCATAAGCTTACACCTCCTAATGACCAAAAATAAAAAATAAAAAGCTTACACCTACGGGCCCGTTTGATAACCCTTTCAATTTTAGTTTTTAGTTTTCATTTTTTGTGCTATAGTATAGAGGAAAATGAGAGTGAGGATGAGAAGGGAGGATGGGAGGGAGGATGGGAGGGAGGAGTAACAAAAGTGAAAACAGTTATCAAACGGGCCCTACATTAAGAACAAATTTTGAAATTGAAAGGGCATAATCATGTAAAACAGCAACCACAAGAAGCTTGTGCCTTCTAGTCTATAGACACTCGTCTAAATGACAAAACAGCTGCAGGCAATGCAATGATGACAATCCAAGCTAACATGAAATAAATCCACAATCACTCAGCATCCAAAAGTATTTCTGTGTGCATTTAGGTGAGAGAGAGAGAAAGAGAGAGAGACAGAGAGACAGAGAGACAGAGTACCTCTCTCTTTCCTATTTGTATATAGAAGTGATTTAGCAACGACATTTTGGCCTCTCTGACTTGACAATGAACAACAGCCTTGGGGATTGTGTTCCTCAGTGTCTCAGACACCATTCCCACATAAGAGGATACGTTCGATCCTATCCTCCGAAAGTGGCCCTCTGCATATCGGTCCACAGCAGGAGAAGTCGTGGTACCTGGGTTTCCTGGCTTCTCCACTTCCTGGGGAAGTCTCCGAAAGAAATCCACAGTCAAATATGAAGATTCCATGTCCACTAATCGAAGAGTTGTCTTCTTACCATCATCACGGAACCTTTCCAAGGCTTCATTACAAGCAGCAGCTATTTCAGCTTGCAGAGTCGGAAAGCGCTTCAATTCCTGAGCCACAAACATCAAAATCAATCCATTTTCTCATTGGAAGAACAATAGTTAAGCTTTATAAGTAACAGAAAAATTCCCTTCACCTGAGTTTCTGCTAATGACTTCCTTACAAGTTCTTTCAAGACGAAGTGGACCTACGATATGGATTTTTGGTCAGTAATCGATGCAAAAGTTTATCAGGTTCTTGACAACTTGATGAACTTTAAAAACATTTCTGACAAAACCGGACTACTGGAGAGTACATAAAAGGGGATAACTTACAGCATCCACAGAAGCTTCAGCTGGCCCTCTAAAATAATTCAGTGATCCCTCAATTAGGCGGCGGTAACCTTGCTCTGGAGCAATCAAGTGAGGCTGATAACCATCAGCCTCTGAAACCACTTTCCTTACATTCTGTAAGGAAAGATGTCGATCAAATGGAAGCTTCCTCAACGCAGCAGGCAGCTGGTTGTCAAAGACACCATAAATCCGATCACCCCCGGGCCGCCTAAAATGACAAAATGAAGCGCAAGCATATCATCGGACAACAGTATTGTAGGCATTTTTTGGTCAAAGAAATCAGCTATTCATCTGAGGATACTACAACTTTAAGTTAACAAATCCATTTTATATGACAAATTTGTAGCACTCACATGTCCCTACGAAGCAGTGTATTATGCAAAGTGAAACTGTTCAGCAAACAACAAAAGACTAGCATATGCAACTAGCTGTGTTTCAGGCTCCAGCAGGGAAGCGATGTGTCAAGAACTGTTAAAAGTTAAAACCAACCCAAAGCCATTAACCTAGGGTACCCCACTACTAAATACTTACAAATGGCCAAACCTTGACTGTCCAAGTAGTTCCATATCGAAAACATACCAGCCAAACCCGCTATCACTAACTAAGCATCTACATTAGATTTAGATCACAGATCACCCACATAGAGTTGTCCAGCATACTACATTAAATTTAGAATACCCAAATTTAATTTTCTAGCATGTGCATCTTCTCTCAAGCGAGTTCAGCTTTTGGCACTTTTGCTAAGGATACTTAAGAATTAAAAAAGGTAAACAATGTATTAAAAGAGAATATAAAAAACAACATAATCTCCAAAAGCATATCATTGTATAAAATCAACTCAATGGTACATAATTACATATGCTCCAATAAACTTAAGACTGAAAAGAAAATTGGTCAAATTTAAGATCTACAATAGTTTTCATCCTAGAAACTAAATTCTAAATACATTGATGAGACGAAGTTTTAATAAATAGATCTTGTCTTACCCTCCATCTAAATGCTCCTTGAAAATCCGGTCAAATGCACGGCAAAGTTCCAGGATAGTGTATAATTGAGCCTAAAATACAAACTCTTGGTTACAAACTCATGATTGCCCAAAAATCATTTTATTTATGATCAAGTGCAGAAGATAAAGACAGCTCACCCCAGCATCAACGGCAATAGGCCTACCAAGATGGTCCATCTCCGATTCAAGTTCATCAATGCTTTTGTTAATCATAGATGTGATACTTGGAATTCGAGCCCTAATCACAGACTCCAAGTGCTATAAACAATATCAACCAATCAAAATGATACCCTTTGTCAAGCAACGAAAAAAGATACCCTTTTTCAAGCAATGGATAATGATCCCTATTTCAAACAATATTTTCCATTGCAACAAACATATTTTATACTAACCTTCGAGAGAAGTTTTGCAAGATACTCAGAACCCATTCTACTAGCTAAGTGCCCATAGTCGGCACTGGTTGCAAAGTATTCACGCTCTTTTCGCCTCGCGAGAACCATGTCTGTGTTTTTATTAATATCTGCTTGTGAACGGTTGACAACTCCAACCCAAGGATGTTGCAGGCGATAAGATCTTCCTTCAATAACCTTTGTGGACAGAGACGTAAGAGATTAAAGAACAAATTCTGTACTCTTTTTTTTTGGTTCTAGGTTCAAAGCTGTATTAAAAACCATGAGTGCAAAGGGTATCTAGTGTCAAGCATAGTAAAATGTAAAGAAAACCAGAGCAGAGTTTTAAGGGTCACTTCAATAAAATTTTATATAAATAAAAAATAGATCACTTTAATATGTTTGAAAACTGCTGTATTTTGAATGCTAAAGGCCCGGTCTCATCGATTTGAAAATTTTAATGTATTTCACCAGAAAGCTTGCTCAGTCAAATACCATTTACATAGGACTGAGCTTTATAGTAAGGTAGATAGAGAGAGAGAGAGAGAGAGAGAGAGAGAGAGAGAGAGAGAGAGAGAAATCATACATCCAACGCATTAGTTCCTTTGTCCATCAAATCAAGCTTTGTCAACACCCCAAATGTTCGTTCGCCTGCGAGTTATAAAGAGAATGATATAAGAGAAGACAAAATTAAGTAATAGCACAAGTCAAAAGAGGGAAATGGCTACACTCAGGAATAAATAGAGCATACCTGTTGGATCCACTTCCCTAGCAAGTTTGATAGCATCAGATGTGGCTATATCTTGGTTGGCTGGAGATATTGCTAGTATGATGCTATTAGGCTACAATAAGCACAAACTCATCAATTAGAAGTCAATTGACCTTCATCATAGGAAAAGAGAAATGGTTATCTCTGTAATGGATGTAGAGAAACTACATAAAAACTTCACGAGAAGGATCCTGTTTTGTGGAATGCGAGAGGCCAGTTGTTTGAGTGGCCTCACATTCCTGCAAAACGGGATCTCACTTCTGAAGGTGCATGAGATGCTACAAATGCCACCCAAAAAAAAAAAAATTACTATTTGCAACAGTTGCTAAAAGCAATTCAAGCTTAACTTTATAAAACTGAAACACAAAACAAGTATAGCTTTTGACAAGGCTAGTTGGAAGTGAGAAAGACCAACAATTTTTGTTATTTATAACATTTCAATCATATCATTGGACATCAATATTTCTGTGCATTTGGCAACAAGTCAGTGACTTCAAAACTCCCTGAATGTCAATTCTTGAATGTAGGTGTTTGTGCATGTTTATGATTTCATAATGATTCACTACCTTCTCAACATAAGATCGAACCATATTTTCAATATCTTCAACAATACTTTCAGGCTGGCCCTCTGAAAAGAATAACCGTCTTGGTTGGTGACTGACAAATAAAATCACATCATGCAATTCAACACACAATCAGCATTGGAAATAAAACATACCAACAGCAACTTTCGTCAAACCGGGCAAATCAATTAGGGTTAAGTTGACAACTGCCAAACAAAGGAGATCAAGAATTAGTGTAAGGAAAAGAAATAGAACAATTTGATAATGTAAAATGAAACTCCAATATTCCTCCCTCTCTTATGCCACAAAAGAACACAGAGGAACCACAAAAAGTGACATATTAATGCAAGAGAAAAAAGATTAGAAGAAGTAATACCTAAGAGTTATCAAAGGGGTGCCAAAACTAGATCACTTTATTAGCAAAGATCATCCGAATTTACATATATATTTTCGTCTCACATAAAAACATATTACGCTTAGGAACTGTGACAGCCTCAAAATTTTGTGAAGGAGCTTTTTTTTAAGTTACATTTTTAGGGGTGCATATGTGAAATAATCATGTGAGCCAATTACAATTACCAACTACTGCTAGGAGCTACAACAAAGCATAAGCACAAAGATGATAAATTGCACTACAAAATTAACCCGCAAGACACACACAAAAAGAGTGATACTAAGTGCTGCAAGGCTTTGAAAATTTACGGCTTGTTGCTTGGACGACAAGGTTCCAGTGAGTATATTAAAACATTAGAAAATAAATAAACTTTAAAAAAAAATGGTATTAGTAACATACCATTCGGGGAGTAGATGCTGAGATGGATGGGAACAGGAGATATCTGTTTTGACTTTCCTGTTATTCTATCAGTTTCATCCTGAATTTCCTTTCGAACCATGGCTGCAGAAAGACGAGAACTTATCAGTTTTGGGTGTCGGTTTCTTGCAATAAAGGAATAGACACTGTCAGGTCAAGAAAGCAAAGTGCCATATCAAGAGCGTGTGCATGAGTAACTATTAAACACAAAAACAAAAAATAATTATTAATCGGCAGACAAGCTCATTAAAAACCCAAACTGAAAGATTTAACCAAACTTTCATTTCAAATCATTTCAAAATTGATCTGTAATGTGAATCTATTTGTCTCCCAATGTAATCAGATTGACAGTTTGCTACTACCTAAACTTAAATAAATAAATCATTACAGGTGCTCAAAAAATTTCAGTAGATGGGCACTATAAATGCTCAGACGTCAAAATTTCCAGCTTTACTACAAATAAGGTGATCAAATGGAGAACTACTTTCACCTGAAGAATGACTAAAAAATCATACACACACTGTCATAAACTGTTTATGAACTGAATAATAATGACTTTTCTCTATGAGCTGAATGTGAACAACACAGCTGTGTAAAATCCATCATTTATTAGCTAGAAATAATCAATCTTACACTTATATAAGTGAAAGAAACCTACATTCGCATCTATACAGGAAACATAGGGAGATCATTTACATACCAAAATCAGTGAATCTTCTCTTGGGTAGGTGAAGGAACTCGGCATACTCCTGGGTTCCTTCATCTGTCTTGTGGAGCTGCAACACCAAAGGCCGCCTCGTCACAATCCCTGCAATTATTTAAGAAAACAATGCCATAATCAAAGATAGAAAACCAAGAAAGAAGAAATAAACATTGTGAAGTAAACTCAATGCTTTAAATCAACCTGATCCTCTGGGGAGAAAGTCACGCCCAACAATGCTCTCCAAAACCGAAGACTTCCCCGAACTCTGTTCTCATTCCAAAAATAGAAAAAATTAAATAAATAAAAAGCAAATGTTAAAAAACAACAATAATAAAAAGAACATCAGTTTCCACTTTGTCTCTTAACCATTTTTTTTTTTTTCTCACTGAGTAATTTTCAATCAATATCTACCAAAAAAGTCTCATCCTTTCTCACTTTTTCTACCTAAAACCCTCCTTAACAAACAAAGATCATAAAAAATGGGACAAAATGATTCAAAGGCGGTAAGGGGAGAGACAGACCTGGCCACCGACGACGGCAACAGAGGGCAAGGCTTCCCACAAAGAGAAAGAACTATCACTGCCTCCATAGTCACCCAGCACAGTACACGCCCTCTGTATCCTATTCACCAACCCGATCAAGCTCTCCATCGTCGTCATCTCAGCTCTCTCTCTCTCCGATCCAAAACCCTAATCTCTCTTCCTCCTTAACAATTAAGAAAAGTAAACAACAAACGAACAAAGCAGCAGCAGCAGAGAAGCTTGACTAGGAAGTCGTAAAGACGCAAAATAAAAATCCCTCTGAAATCTCGAATGGTCAAATATTAGTTCTCTCCTTTCTTCTTCTTCTTCTTTCTCTCTCTCTCTCTCTGTAACAGTTTTTGGACAAGCGTCAGAGTCACGAGGTTGAATTATATGAATATGCTTTCGGGTCGAATGTGCACCGTTTGGGAAAATGGCGGGCCCCACACATTGGGTCTCTGCTAGTAATAAACGACGCGTTTCAAATTTTGAAATTTGAATTTTCCATCTTTCTGGAGTGTTTTTAGTTTAATAAAAAAGCGGAGGGTCCCACCATCCCTGTTGGTAGGAAAGGGTTTGGCGGCTGAGATTTGGAATTGGATGGTTCGGTCGGCGCTTGAGGACCAAACAAACAACTAATAAAAATAATCTATTTTGGAAATTAAATTAACGAATTTAACATGGCAAGCAACTAGGCCTGTGCACGGTCCGGTTTGGACTGGTTTTTAGGCAAAATTAAGACCGAAATTGGTACTGTTTACCAATCCGATTCGGTTTCGGATTTTAACAAAAATACCAGATAAAACCGGACCAACCCGGTCCAATTTTTGATCGGGTTCGGTTTCGGTTTTTACGGTTTGAATCGATTCTTCAACTTAATTGAATTTTTTTTGTTCTAAATTTTTTTTAAAGCTTCAGCCCAATTGATATTTAAAACATTTTGGGCCTAATTATTACCGATTGGCCCAATTCACATTCACACTGCAAATTGAATGAATCCATCGAGCATTAATACAATTTTTTGACAAAACAACAAATATCAAGCATTAATATAAAATTTAAAACCTAAAAACAAAACAAAATAAAGCAAATTTAATTACAAACAAATTACAGAAATAGAACATATTCAATTTTCTGCAACATCTTCAGTCTTTCTTTTTATCCATGCTACTTCAGTACCTGTTTCAAAGAGCAACAAATTGTCAATTGTTGTAACGTTATTTTCTTTTTCTGAAAAATAATGAATCAGACCTCAGTAACATCATCAGCCCCAAATCTTTCCTTCGTAGATCCAGAAACTTCCATCTCACTATGACTGGGCAGCACTGCTCTAATAACTGCATTGATATGAAGATAATATTACACTAGCATCTAAGACCTCAAATATTAATATATTACAGAATCAGTGGATGACTAATTTGCTAAACTTTTCACAATAGTCCAATTTTTTCACTAATGTCATCTCACCATATCAGATCACCACAATGAACTCATTAAGTACAACTTTAATAACTGAGGTGCCACAAAACATATATTGTATACAAGTGTGGGTGTCAGTATAAACAACACAAGAAAAGCCAGACAAATACAGCATGCATAGGTTTAGATCGAATTCCATACCAAAATCATTTAAACATAAATAAAACGAAACAACAGCGGTAACATCCAAAATCAGAACCAAGGCCAACATGTGAAAGAACCACTGACTAGGCAACCGCACCTTGCTTGTCATGAGCTCTAGTTACACTCCCATTGCCACTAGAAACCGCAAATGCATTCCCCTGTAGCTCACTCTTTCTTGCCCCCAACTGCAGAAACAAGTTATTTGTAAAAATCAAAAATTGAAAAAAAGGGTAAACAACCCAGGAAGAAACCAAAATCAAGTAATCAACAACAATTATAAGGAGAGAGAAAATTGATATGTACAAGGCATTATGGATATAGGTATAGCTACCTCTTGAAATGAAGATAATTTCGCTGGACAACAAACTTTGCCAATTAATAAATATTAATCAATTTGATAAATTTCTACGGCTGCCATTTTGATAAATTTGAATGCACAACTAAAGAAAGCTTATTCACAATACAAGGCAAATGTTAGCAGAATTTCTGCAGAATTCTTATTAATAACAGAGGACATTTATCCACAAAAAACAACTAAAAAATATGCAGAATTTCTGCAAAACATCAAAATCTGAGAGATAGACAGAGAGAGAAATGAAGAATACCTCAGAGAGTGGCAGAAAAGCTGCAAACTGCTCCAGAAATCTTTTGCTGATCTGCACCAACTGCTGCCAATTCAATTTCCTAAAGAATTGTAAGTACTAATAACAATTTCAGATTCACATGGTAATGCCATATTACAACCAAGAATCTCAGGATAAAACCAGATTTCATGATACAATAGTTGAATGGTCTGATCTTTGACACAAGTCAATATCAGCAGATTACATTCTAACAAACATATACCAAGCAAACAGAAAAAACAACAGATTTATAAGCCTATTTATCTAGAGATCATGATATTTCAAATACCAAGCATGAAACAAGCAGATACCAAGCAAAACAGAATCTAAATTGGTTATCCAATCTTCAACTACAATTTTCACATACACAATTTTATTTTATTTTTAAAAGCTCTATATTTCTAATAGCACACTTCAAACTACCAATGCCCAACAATACCATTAACCCATATAATGTGCTTTCAAAAGAAGCCCATTTGAAGTACTACTATATGCAGTTGGTTTGATGTTCTTGCGGCTGGAGTGTTATGAAGCTGGTTTGATGTTCTTGCGGCTAGAGGAAGCTCCTGGGGTCGAGGCAATAGGATTGCAGCACCAGGATGAGGTTTTCAAACATTCTAAGTGATTGAATGGATTTTTATGAAAGAAAAAGAAATAGGGTTTTGTGGCCTAACGATGTCTTACAGCCTGATCTCCGATCAAAGGCCAAAATAGCCTATTATTATATTATGATGTATGATATATAACATGCATGTTAAAGGCCACATGGCTTGGAACAGATCACTACAACAAGCAAGTGGTGGCAATCAAGCACGATATTTCAAACCCAAGAACAACGAAAATGTATTTATCCCAACGAATTTGCAGAGAGGAGGGGAAAATAAAATTAAAGAAAACCAAGAACACAATCGCTATGATCTCAACTCTCACACTGGTTTTTTTTCCTGTGAATATAGCCAAATAGATGCACACACAATCAAAACTTAAATACCTAAACAGATGCAAAACCACATAATCAAATAGGAGATGTGAGATAGAGATAGAGAGACAGAGAGGAACAGTACCTGAGAGAGAGATATAGAGAGAGCTATACCAGATGAATAGGTGGAAGCTGTGATTGCTGGAAGCTAGGAGCGAATGGGATATCTGATTTTGCTTGAGGACAGAGAGGGTAGTCAGAAAATCAATTTGGAAAAAAAAAAAGAAGAAGAGAGAGACAGAGAATCAAACCTGCGGGACAGCGGCGTTTGAAGAGAGGCTGAGAGAAGAGCTGCAGAGAGGCGTGACGTGATGGCTGAGACTGAGAGAGAGGTTTTGGCAGAGGGCGGCTGTGTATGAAGGAACGAAGAAGAAACGAAATGGAGAAGAGGAAAAGGAACGAAGAGAAAAATACCTAGGTCATTCAGCGTCTTTCTTTTTCCGTTTGATCCTCTGTGTGTGTGCCCATCGTAACAGCGTACACACTCAAGAAAATATTTATATAATTTCTAATATAAATATAAATATATATATAAATTAATTCTTTAGACCGGTTCGATTGGACCGGTTCTTAAAGATGAAAAACCGGAACTGAAACCGGTTTGAACCGGTCCGATTTGGATTGGACTCGGTTTTTGACTTTTACGGTCAATACGGTTTTTTTGAATTGATTTGGTTCGGTTTTGCGATTTTGCGGTTCTAATGCCCACCCCTACAAGCAACTGAGGTTCATTTTGTTGTGTCGAAGGATAATATAAGTTTTAGATCATAGATTACAAATACCATTTATAGATATTTATAAAAATACTCAATTCTATATTTATAAAAATACCCAAATAATATTTAAACATAGAAACATACCCAAAATCAACCTCACAATCAACAATTGTATATTTTTTAGATATGTTTATAAATGAGTTTTGAGTGTGTGTAATGATGAGTTTTGGGTATGTTTATAAAGTATTTTGAGTGTTATGTATTTTTATAATTTCAGCCCCCATTTTGAGTATTTTAGTGAAACTCCCTATAATTTAATGTTGTTCGGCTTTAATTTTGATTTTAGGATGTTAGCTTGTTGCTTTCTTAAAATTGGTTGATATTATTATTATTATTATTATTATTATTATTATTATTATTATTATTATATATACAATACATGAAAGTTTAGAACTCTATGAAAGTTGAAAACAGATCTAAATTTCAATAAAGTAAAGTATTATTATAGAGAGTTGATTTCCCCCACTCCTCTTTTGTCCACTTTTATTTTTATTTTTTGTTATAGTAATTATTTAACTATGACTAGCTCGATGTGGTGACTTAGCTTTGTTAGCTTTGTTATATGTGAATAATGGCTTTGTAGGAATGAATATCTCATTGTAAATTAACTTTGTAAATATATATTTTTTTAAAAACTCTTTCTAAGAATATGCTTGTATAGTTTTTATTCCCATCTCAAGAACACTCTAACCCAGTGTCAGTATTCATAATAAATAAATAAATAAAAAGGTTATTTCTGAGCAATGGGTCATGAATCTCTCAATTTTTAGTTCATGCAATGCTTCATTTTGACCATATACCCAAGTTTAGTCTTTTCCGTTACTTAGGAGCAAGCCCAATGGATTGGAGGCTCGAAATGGGGGCTGCATCACTGTTGAGCTTTAGAAGGTAGCACATGGGGTCAAAAAGTCATCCCCAATAGAAGCAAGTTGGGTATTTAAAAACCCTAGTCTGTGCGGAGGGTTGCACCCACCTCCATATATATAGAGCTCTGGTTGAAGCCACTGAAACCAAGCAGGGCTCGCTACATGGGAAGCTAAAGCCCACTTTAGGTGATACCATTCACTCACTTGCGCAGCTTCACATGGCTACCCACTTGGATCTGCTTTCCTAGCTGATCCCAAGGCTGACCTTGTGTTTTTTCGCTTTCCTTGGCAGCCCCTCTTTTGCTTCTATTTCTTTTTGTTTTTATAGGCTGTGTCGAGTATTGATGCCGTTACCTTTTGTATTTTGTAATTTTTTTTTTTCTGTTTGTTGTTTCCTTGTGCTTGCTTTTAATTTATATTAATTATCAAAATCTCATCCAAATTGTACTTTTTTTTATTTATTGAAATGTTCATTAAAAAAACAAAACAAAACATAAACATCTATGAACACAAAATAAGTTTACAACAACAAAAATTTAGCATGTAAATTACAAAATGAAAACATTTAGAGCACCAAATATAGAGCCTCCATTGTGGAAAAGATTCCTTTAAATCCCGAAAGATTTCACCGAACTCTAAATGGGGCTCTATCCACCATTTTTAGTGCTTACCATTGTGCTTGCCCTAAGGGTAAACTAGCAACTTCACCTCACATATTTAAAAATCATAGGCTAATTGTGAGTGGGGTATAGCTCAGTTAGTTAAACTCTTACACTTCTACCCATATGGATAGAGGTTCGAAACTCTCAGTCACCCAATTAGTGTAAACCCCCGATCGCTTATACTTAGAATAGAAAAATCAAAGGCTAATTTGGAGCAAGTCTTCCTGAGCTTTTCCACTAGTTAGATTTTAGTCCCTAAACTCATCTTTCAGTTCATGTAGTCCTCTAAAATAAAAGAAAAAAGACGAAAACCACACAAAAATGGTAAGAAAATCTCTACATTTTATGGTATGTCCACTACTATGGAGGTATGGCAAAAAACCATCCGAAACTGTTCAAACCAAATCGATAAAAGGAATTAGGGTCAATTTTTACACTAAACAGTGAAATCTAAGATCACACCGAACTAAACAACAATTAGGGCTCATTTGAGACTGCTTCTTTAGGAAGTACTTATGCTCATAAACGCTTCTAACAAAAGTGATTTTATTATAAAAATCTTGAATTTTCATAAAAAATTAAAGTACTTCATGAAAAAGCACTTGGGGTGCTTCCTGAAGAAGCACATAGCAGGCCCTTAGTTTGGTTCAGGATCCTGAAGAAGCACATAGCAGGCCCTATGATCTAGAAATGCTTCTAAACTTTTTTATCAAACACTATCAGAAGTGCTTTTAGTTATCTAGAAAGTACTTTTGGTCCTTCCAGAAGCACTATCAAACAGGCCCTTAGTTTGGTTCAGTTTGATTTTGCCTTCGAAACCAATACCAAACCAAATCATCTTGACACTATATTTTCTTACTAAATTATCACAATTTGTTATTATGTTTCATTCATCGGGCATATTGATATCAACTATTCAATACCAAAAATTAAAATTCCCAAGCCATTCAAATTTGTCCGACCCAAAAAAATAAAGGCCATTCAAATTTGACTGTCATTCCTCCCCATCTTCCACGGTAAGAAATTTTCTCAACTACGCTTCAATGTTATGGTTTGAAATTTCGTTTATTTATGAATAAATTATCTCTGTCACAAGAACCACTATAACATTATAGAGTTTCTGGGATACCTGCTCAAAATTGAAGCGCAACATGACAAAACGTGTAATTTTGACTAAAAGAATCGATAGATACAACACTTATATTATTGATTTCTCGTCTATATGTGATCATTCCTTCCTGTAAACTAGCGTAGGGTATTCTGGACTCCACATGTTGTTCTGCACATATTCTTTGATTTCTTCCTGCAATCCAAAATTATATCAATGACCATGGCAATTCCAGAACCACTGATGTTTGAAGAAGCAAAGACATTCATGATATCTTATGAATATATTCATGAAAGTAGTTTCAGATTTGGATATAAAAGTTTCTCTTACGTTTGACTGATCAGAAAATAAGATGGAAAGTTCTTCGGGGAACACTTTATGAATTTGACTTCTACACAAACTTATAAATGCTAGCAGTGTAACAAAATTTTCAAGAAAAGAAATTTAGGCTACATCTAATCGTCACAGTAATTAAAATAATATGGGTTCAAAACATTCTTGTCAAAAATATGCAGAAGGGATCGTCATGCCCTAGATGAGATGAGATGGTTAATTCATCTTCTTCTTCTTCTTCTTTTTTTATTTTTTATTTTTATACTCTCATTGCTAACAGTTCATCTTTTCAATATATTCCATTATCAATATCTTCCGACAAAGCGATGGAGTGCAAACCAGATATACCTGACTAAGTTTCCGAAGCTCTCAGAGAATCCATTTCGCGGTACCCTTCCACTAGATCCTCCTCTATAGCTTCCTTTATCACAGCTGCAGCCACCTCTTTTGTAATATCACGTATGCTGCAAATATGAACCGGGTTTATAGACATGCATAACAGCTTGAGTATAAATCCTTTTAATATCAAATGAAGATAAATACAGGGGAAAGGACACAATACGAAATAATAAAGGCCATTTTGTACCTAGATATAGAAGGGTATATAACCCCTTTAAGAACTTCCTCGTCTGTCATATATGTTGCAAGGCTGTTTTCAATTTGATTGTTAGAACTCAGAAGAACCTAAAGCATAATCTTCCACTCTAGAATATATTTTAGAAAGTTGAATTATTCAAATGCACATGTATATCTCCGGAAAAAAAAGTGCATACAATCATAAATCAGTAAAAGTAATCTGTACTACAATAATGAGCAGATTCCCTCACTTTTCTTCCACACTAAAGGGACAAAAATGATCCTCAATGGACTAATGGAATACTTTCTCCATATATGTCTAGTTTCATACAGTTACTACCTTGTACTTAGAATTCCCTGATCCAAACACAGTTTCTGTATGAGAGAGAGCCACCTTATCCTTAACATTTTCTCCCACTTGTCAATGACAGTTACAATATGCATGTGTATATTGCAACTACTGAAGTTTGGGTGACAAATTACAAATCCGAGATTGATTCATGTGATAACGAATTGACTTAAAAAAAGTATACAAGAGAGTATAATTTCAGGGAAGGCTCAGAGCACCTTCTCCAATTGATTATTAACACAGTTTACCAGATAATTCGTTTGGGTCAAGATATCTTATTGATCATAACAGATGATTCAAGGGCAATAAATAAAATGCATAGATTCTGAAATTCTTTTTTAAGACAAACTGAACTGTTGAAATGTCCATCCAGTAAAAGTTATTGATGAAGTTCATGAGAAATACCACTCTGCTGCAGCCTGTAACATGCCATCAGAGACGATTCTGGAGCCAGATAAAAGAGTACCAAGTCCAATACTGCATGAGAAAAGATGCATTTATAATCATACAATATCACAACTGAAATAGTTAAATTAGATCTGCATTCCTTTAGAAAAAAAGAAAGTGGACAACTAACCCCGGAAAAAGGTACATGTTGTTTCCCTGGTTGCAGTGCCCAATATGGCCATTTCCTATCAAATATAGAACTCTAGGTAAGAACTTCTGATAGACCATTTTATATTATATTAATGTAGAGAAATGATTCATAATCTTAAATACAGCTAGCACATAATTTTATACAAAGCTGAGGAATCTTTTCTGGCACTAGAAAGAGAAGCTTCTTTTTTCTCTCTCTTTTGATAGTTGTAGTACAGAAGGGCAATGTTTTATCGTCAGTAGAATAATAGAATCAAAACAGGAAAAGGATAGCCATTTTAAGCCTACAGAATAAAAAATGGTCAATGAATTGGTAAAGCTTACAAGCATCATATCATAAAGAGAACATAAATACTCTCTAGATGAACATGACTACTCAAAATGCCCTTGTGCTTTTCATGGAAGAGAGCCACCAAACAGGATCAAACAACCGCAGGCCTTGGTATCTATGTTAGGCATGTGCATGTGTGCCCATAACTCTCACATGCATCCATGGTTGTTTGTAAGGGAATGGACGTCTTATAGGAGTCAAACAATCTGTTGGGTTATTTTGGTAATTCTCTGACCTCTCCAACATGATGGATCTTATACTCAAACTCTTTGTCAAGTGTTGCGACCTTTATCCTTGGATGCATTCTTATTTTAGCGGCATAGTTTCTTTAATAAGTCATTCTTTTATTATGAGCACCAAGGGGGGTATGAGATCCATGTCTTTTAAAAATAATATGTTTTCAATCCTTGAGCGATTTAATCCATGAATTTCTTTCTCTGCCTTAGTGCTTGGACACACAATAGCTTGAAGACCCAAACCTTCCACCAAAGTCATCCGTAAGTGTATGTGAAAAAACAAGCAAACAAAAAAGAGGGTTTCTCATTTAATTAACCATTTGTTTGTGTACATGAACAACCTCCCCAATCTCCCAGTACAATATCGGTTTTTATTTATATTTATTTTTAGAAAAATTTCAGTACTGTAGTAGTTATAATTTCCACGGTTACCAGCTAAACATTGATAGCATGTTCTGCATTACGAGCAACACATGTTATAGTTATCATATCAACTTCAACAACGTGGGAGATATTCAAACATTTACTACAACAAGAAAGACACAATAGAGGAAGAAAAAGAAACAAATTTGTCTTCATACATACCAAGGTCCACGTCTTTGAATGGACTTCCACTAGCAAAAACAACATTGTCACCCACAATAGAAAATGCTTCTTCAGGAGTGCACTCAGCTATTCCAAAACAAAATAGTGTTGTTCAATAAGCTGAATTTCCATACCATTCTCCCCCCCCCCCAAACCCCACAAAAAAGCCCCTTCTCCAAAAGGAAAGGAAAGGAAAAGGCGTACCATTTGTTGTCGGATTTGACATTGCAAAGATGGCTGGTCTAGTTGAAGTTGAACCTCTAAGGGCCTCTAATACCTAAAATTGCATCTGCCTCGAATCAATTTTGCAAGAAGGAAAAATGCTAGGCGTAGGCTCGTAGCCACATAGCAGAATATTGAAATTCTAGAGAGGGAGAAGCTAACAAAAAATGGTCCAGACGATATTTCATCTCATGAGTCATGACAAACTTGGATATAAAAGTACAAAAATGATCCATTGAAATAACAAAACAGAGATAGTTAATAAAAAAAAAATTGTAGTTCACAGTCAACATCTGTACAAATTTTGCAGCATCTTAAAAACTGGTTAAAAATATCGGAGTTTCTACATGACCAAGAGGCAAGGACAGCACGCGTAGTCATTATTTTGTAACCAAAAGTTACATTTTGTGAATTGTACCATGAAAAAGTTGAATAGTGCGCAGTAATATTTTATTCAACCTTCTTATCTTAGAAAATCAATCTTTCTTTCTTGATCAAAACAACATCGACATCCACAAGTGCTAAATTTTTATCATAACACATCATTATCATTTCTGACATGCAAAACAATTACTCAACATGCAAAATGATCCCGGAAGCATGCAACAAAAGGCCACTCCTCTCCAAGATTTTTACTAGCAACCATTTCAATTTCTAGGATGCATTATAAATACCTCTTTCAAGAACAATCCCCCTACTGCAGAAAGTCCAAGAAGTACATCAGGCTTCACTTGTTGAACCTGATTAGCAAAGATTACCAAGACATCATCAATAGTTGTGACCAAATGAGAGTGTCTACCATTTAAAATTAGACAATATAATTATATAACTAATAATATAAACTGTTACCCAATAATTAAAAGTGTAGACATGATTAGAACAGTTGACAAAAACATATTTGTTAGGAGGACTCTAACTGCTAATTACTCTTGATGCATAAGCAGATTCTGCCCAAAAACATTTTGCATTACACACTTAAATCAACTACATAGTCTTATTAAATAATTCACTGGGAGAATATAAGAGCATGTTGTATAAAATATAAGAGCATTTTTGCTCACCACTTTAACCCAAGTTGTATCCTCACCACCCTTCTCTCAACACTTGACACGTGTCCATATGCATAAACATGGTTCCATAAATATAAAGTAAAAAGTTAACCATGGTTATGCCTATGGACATGTGTCAAGTATTAAGAAGGGTGGTGAGGATATGCCTTGGGTTAAAGTGGTGAGCAAAAAATATTTCCATAAAATATAACAGTAACTAGAGCTTTAGTAATGCAATTCTTGAAAGATGTGTATGAAATATCTTTTGTTACACAGCTAGGCCAAATCCAGATTCCTATACTAAATTTCAATTTTCTAAACATGGAAAAATCCCACCACGTCAACCATGCAGGCTTGTAAGTGCAGAAGAGAATAATATTACATATTAAAGTGTGAAGAATTCGCTAACCACTTCCACAAGACTTGCGCCTTCCCTTAACCCTTGACGATGAATTTCTTTGACATTCCTTGCAAAAGGACGGGCTTCTGGATCAAGATCTTCCCGTTCCTCTGTGATCAGACCCTGTATACATGACAACCGCCAAATTAATTATCTTGTCTGGCTAATATATAATATAATTGAAAACTTAATTATCTTGTCTGGCTAATGGTGAAGCATATTGAATAGGGAATATGATAGCTGCACCCACGTTCTAAATCATCAATCTGGATATAAAGTATACATACAGGGAAGTGCCCTATAGCCACCATAAGGTTATCTGATAAAACCAAGAAGCTGCAAACAGGAGTCACCATACCTCATATTTTCATACATAATGAAACTCATCATATAAAGTAGAAATTCTTGGCAGTTCAGTTGATATTTCAACAGTTCTGCTAATAGGAAACAATTACTTCAATGACGGATGGGGTTGGGATTTGTGAAAATGAAAAATCAGGGCACTTCTATGATTCTATGTAAGCTCATGATTGAATGGAATTCTATAATGAATTCCATTGGATACAGGAAACTGAGTGATCAAGGATAAGGAGCTTGTATAATCTGTCCAACTGATCCTACAAATCATGGAACGAGCCATCAAACTTATCCCTTGCAGTGGTAATCTAGCACTTGTAGATCTATCCTGCATAGTGAATAACATTGAAAGTTCACCATTTGGCCTATTAACAACCGAGAAGACCCAACTAGTGTCAATGGTGACCAATCAAGAATTCCTCCTTAGTCACATGTCTCGGATCCCAGCTTAAGATAATACTTCCTCACTATGTTAACCTCCACTACTTCCACTATGATATATGCAATTCTCGCAAAAAAGTATTCAAACTATTTGAGTTATATAAATAATGAGCAAACTACTTGTCTTTATGTGTCTAAGAATTTAAAATTGATTGTCACTAGAAATATTTTATTAAAGGCCAAACACGAAACCTGTCCCCTTGTAACAGAAGCACAAATTTGATTTTTAAAAGTTAAAAGAGTATTTGATGGTTCTATGGCATTATGTGACCGCTTGTTCACCTTGGCATCAACCACCCAGAATTGTCTGCCTGCACTATGAAATGCATGTTCATTGTTCCCTAACATCCTTGCCATTGTTTTTCTTGTAGCATTAAGAACACCTATTCCTGCACTGCAGCAATGCAATTATTAAGCAAAGCAGCCTTGGTAGTTGATCTTTATACTGTAAGTTCTTTAGCCTCATTTTTCAGTATAAAGATGCATAAATTCAAGTCCAACTGAGAAACCTCCCAAGAAAACGGTCAGCAGATTTGCAAGTTTATTGACATGAAAAGTGGTGACTGCAAGGAACGCAAGAAAAAAAAAATACTAAAAAAATACTATCTCCAAGTAAATTTCAATAAAACCTTGTTTAAAGTATTAAGAAACAGGCCCTCTCTAACTCCCTAAATTTAGTAAACTGACAGGAAAACAATAGTGTTTAGAGATGTTGGAGGCACAGCCACATTCAAACGACCACCAACATCTCATCAGCCATTAAATCAATAAAATAAAGTAAAGCTCTATCGGGTACTTAATCCCACTCTGTCAAAACATCCCCACTCCTGTATTTGAATTCTTGTTTTTAACTGCTCAGAAGTCTATGCTTTAAAGAGATGGATATCTTTAAGTACTAACCTTCCAGCACCAGCAACAACAATCTTTTGTTTAGGGAAGTCAATCATTGGCCTTCCTTGAGCCCTTACAGCTCCTAAAAGTCCAGCAATTGCAACTCCTGCGGTTCCCTATAAGACAAATTGACATGAAACTAGATGAAATTATACCAGAATGGAAGGGTAACTTTATTCCAATATATCAAATTTAAAACAATTTTAAAACAGTTTTTCACGTCTTTACTGTTAGATAACCATTGGGTCCCAAAAGCTTGAGCTACATTAAGGGATCAGGTAACACTGTACATCAAATCAACACCCTCCCTCAGCATCACTTAATCATTCATGCGAATATAGATGTTTAGTGCATGTTGGATTAAAAAAAGAGCTAGAAAATACAAAAAATGTACAGTGTCATTCTTTTGACCCTGTCCCAATCCCAGTGTTTGGAAAAGAAAAAATGCAAAGTTTTGTCTCAAATAGATTTATAAATAATAATACAAAATTACGGGAAAGGCTAGTACATTTTTATTTCTTTTTGTTTTTTGGGACTAAAGGAAACATGATTTGAATTTTTTTAATATGATAGGCCTTTAAATAAAATGATAGAACTGGGCCTAAAAACATGACTTTAATTTAACATTGTAAACTGAGGCCTTACTCAAAAACTGAGCAAGGAGTTTGGATTGGCCCTGCTGATTGATATAAAGGGATAACACAAACCTGTAATAAAGATGATTAGATGCTACCACATGAAATGAAAGAGTTACCTGAACATCATCGTTAAACATTCTATAGGTATTTCTGTAGCGCTGTAACAGCTTAAACGCCCACTTGCTTTGAAAATCTTCAAACTGTACAAAAAATAGAGCAAGTATTTCTTTAAAGTTAAATGGTGCACTTAATGCATTCCAGCTTCTAGTAACTAAATAAACATGAATGACATTCAAATTACCTGCACAATCACATGAGGCCAACGAGTAAACACTGCTTCCATGAATTCATCAATGACAGCAAGATACTCATCACTGTCAAGACGGTGTCTTTGCAATCCCAAATCTAAGAATAAATAATAGATGGTTGTTGATTGCTATGGAGATAAATTCAACTGTTAAAGAATACATGTACATGAGGAAAGAACTTGGTAAGAAATATAAATGCTGCTGATGATAAAACTTGGAAGTGAAAGTTAAAAGGCACATTTGCAGAATGTAATTCATTGAACAGACATTGAAAAGGATGAATTGAATGGTAACACAAGATGTGCTTGCTATAGCTGATATTTTCGAAACATTAACTGGTTTTCTAATTAAAAATTAAACTGAATGATACTACTGCTAGTTACCTTTTATCTATTGCTGTTCTTTTTTACTTCTACATATAGGCAACAGTGATGGTAAAGAAACATATTCAATGAGAGAAAGAGAAAAGGAGTTCTTGTCATCTAGATCAGCACTGATTAACTAATATCATACACAAAAAGTTTTGGATGCTATGTTTAAGTTTGTATGTTCTCTTTCCCACAACGGTAATGCGCTCTTGTTTTACAGTGAAAAGATCACCATGCTTCTTGTACTACACCTCTTTTATGAATCCTGTATTAAACAATCACTCACCATGTGCTCAGTCATTACTCTATATGGACATCCTAAATTACATATATAGCATATGGAGAAGATGATGACAGAACACCAAAAATACAATAATCAGAAAACTTGAATGCCTAGTCTGTTATAATGTGCCTGTACCATGCTTTCAGAGCCTCAAAAATATATAACTCATCTTCTAAAATGGTTTTTTACCAAATTCTTTATAGTGCCACTTCAATGTCTTCGCAGATATATTGTACCAGCTCCATATTAACATTGTAAATAATCATAATAGCTGTTTTTTGTACCGCGTATTGAAGATTAGATGAGGAAACACTTACACAAGGGGTCTTTGAGCAGTTTTTCATTGTTAGTTCCAACATCAATCATCACAGGAAGTACCTATAGGATGGAGCATAAGGGGTTAAGAACAATATGGAATTTTCCCAATAGTTCTCCATAAGCAACCACGAGGAGAGTATATGCTAATGATGCATAGCACAAATCAATGTGAAGGTTCACTAGGTCAAGTGACAGCGAAGAGATAAAATGACCTCAGCATAGACAAACACCCGAACAGATCCAGCGATTCACAATTAGTTATAACCCTTTTTTATTTTCTTTGGAAGATGAAAGTACCACTAATTCCCTACTATTACAACAAGAACCCTCTAGCATTTGATTTACTGTATATATATAGGAAACTTAATTTTATAAAGCTAAAAGGAAACAGAAACAGATGGGCAAGTTGGCCATCTATGAAAGATGCCAACTAAAAGCTTATATCAGAAACATAAAAATTATATCATACTATAAGGAGTATACTCTGATTTAAATGTGGTTCATTGATACAAATTTGACAAACTTGCTTACAATCGTACTAGAAGGAGTAACTCCTCTGATCCAATTTTTGGATGTATATGTTGAAATAAACACACCACAATTATCTAATTATATAATAAAGCATACGCAAGAGAAAGAAAAATGAGTAAGAAATTACCCTTTGAGGGTTTATTCCAGCAGCAGCAACATATAAATCCAGTTTCCCAATTGCGATTCCAATTCCCTGGACTCCAAGGTCCCCAAGACCCAATATTCTGCTCCCATCTGTAACAACAATCATATCAACCTGCACAGGAATTCCATGATTGATCACATAAATTAGGCTGAATTTTTTCTGAAACAACAAGATTGAAGTTCACAACTTGTATTCACTTTTCATAAGCCACATTTCAAGGGAAGTATTGAAATGATAGGAAGGGTAAACAATTTTAACCTCTGTTTTCTATTTTACTACCTTCAACAATTGACCGTATATAAGTACAACTTGAAGCCTTTTATATCCTAGTTTTAAACAGATTTCAACATTAATACAGATAATCTATTGAGTTAAATCAGTCCACCATGAAACCCACTTCTCTTACTCTGAAATACCATATCTATAACTACCATTTTGCGTGTAAACTAGTCCTGGCTTGTATCACTAAGTTTTTAGAGAACAAAAAAGAAAATCCATAACATCCAAACTAGTAACCAGAAAATATGTTGGTATTTTTCATTACATTAGCGAAGTGAAATACAGTGAAGACAGAAAAAAGCACCAACACATGGCATATTGACAAACAATATGAAATGAAGAAAACTGAAATCTGGGACCAAATAAAGTTAGCCAAACTCAGTAAATTACCACACTAAAAGTAACAATAGTTGAGACTAAATCTGAGCATCTTAAGAATTCTTTAACAGATGATTCTAAGGGACTCCATGAGCAATCAGCACTTTTTATTTATTTATAGGAAACAGAGAATTTTATCAGTAGAAAAGGGTAAAAGCAAAGTCAATGAGTTGTTCGCTTAATTGAAAAACACTAAACGTATGAAAGCCTAAGAAAATAAAGGCCAATCCAGAAATAATAATAGTTCATATAAAATTCATCCTGCAATAAGTGCACCATTGACAAGTATAAAAGACCTGATCGGCTGGCCAATTATAAACCATGGACATCATTTCTCCACGATCTTCCGCACTGAAGTACATTCCCCTGGGCCTTCTAAACAAACCGCTGTAATTCTGGCAAACAAGTCCTACAGTAGGAGTGTAGACAATAGGTGCATACTCCTCAATGTTGGCAATCAAGACCTGTCAAATTCAGAGATTACAGTTTTAAACAGAAAATGATCCATTAAAAAATTGAAACGTATCAACTTACCCATTAAAAATTTGAAACACGTTTTCAACTATCAGCCAATCAGGACAAATTCTAAACACTGATTTTAATTCTATAACTCCATATAGAGGATGAATATTGAAGTTTGCAACTTACTTTATAATACATCGTCTCATTTCTGTCGTGCAATCGGTTCAGTATCCGCCACTTGGCCAGAGCATTTGGATCAGATGGTCCATCTCTTGCTTGCTCTTCAAGTCTCTTCAGGTCGACCACTGTCAATAAACAAATTTCAATAGGTATTGCTAAAAATGTGCAGTTAGTTTATCTGTAAATAAAACATGTTCTAAAACTAAGCGTGAAAACAACATATTGAAAAGTTATTAATTACCATGGCTTAAAAGCAAACAAGCATCAGTTCATTCAGTATATTTCTAAAATGTGCATAAATATGCAAAAGTATTAACACACTAGTATCTTTTTTAGGAAGCCTCTGACACTATGTTTACTAACTTCTGAAAAAAATAAAGTTAGAATAGACTTACTGAAGCGTTCAATTTGCTGCTCGGTAGACATGACATTTGGAGGGAGAAGTCCCCGGAGATCAAGACGATCTCGTTCTGTGAAGGAAAATGATGTCCCCTAGTTTGACAATCATTTAAAAGAAGGAAAAAAAAGAAGAAGATAAAAAAGCAAAGATCAACTCTTTGTAAATAAATTAAGCAAACATTGGAACCACAAAATGCTAAAACACCATTACAATTCAAACGCAATAGATAGTAACACAGAAAGCCACGGTTAATCACCAAAATTGAACACTTACTCAAAGTTGATAAACGCTCACATTGAATTTAGATTATAAAGAAAGAGCTCTGTATCAACAAAACAAAAGCTAATTTGAAAATTTTATTCTTAAAAAACCAAAAAATGGGCACACTACTTTTCTATACTCAAGACTTCCAACAATGAGATTGTATAATTACCAACATGGTTTAGTTTAACATAGTTAACCTACTACAATTCCACCACTAATCACTTTATTTAACCTTAACCCATGACTGAGAAGCCAATTTGCAAAACTAATTGCGCATAAATAAGAACCAACCACTAAGTGATCTTCAAAAATAAAATTCAAGAAAGCAAATTATACATAACAAAACACAAATAGAAAGGAAAAAGGCTGATTGGGTTACTTTATTGAACCAGGGGTCGTGAAGAATGTCGAGGCTGCGCTTGTGTACAATGATTGGGCGGTGGCCCTCGGTCGTGGTGAAGGATCTCGAGTGCGGGAGCAGAGGATTGCTGCCCATTCTGACCCTGTACTTCAGGTGTTTGATCAGGGACGAAGAGAGCCTGATCGGCGAGTTGAAGTTCGACATGTCTGACTGAGAATGTGAGAAGAAGAAGACTGCCAAGAATAAATGGAGGCTTGTGATATTACTGGCAGTGGAGACTCCAAATTGGAAAAGAGAGAGGAATCTCCCAATTTCATTGTCAGCAGTCAAAACAGTTCTGCTTTGCTGGGCCCATCTCCAAAACGCGGGGACCGACACAACATTGCACTCGGTCTGTAATTAAAAAATTTCCTTTTGGCCCATAATTTAATGGCTTAAATGTTAAAATAGTCCTTACGTTTTATCTCATAGGCCAATTTAGTTCACGTGTTATCAATTTGGCCAATTTGGTCCTTGTGTTTGTATATGTTAGTCAATGTGATTCATTCTCTTAAAAATATAAAATATAAAATATTTAAAATTCATTAAATTCAATCTGAAAATGGAATATATATTTTTTAAAATTTCACCTTCCCCAATTTCACGCATACACCTCAACCACTTCCCAAACCTAGCCACCCTCACCACTACCTGTTAAGCTCATATTTTCATACATATACATGCCCAATTTACTTACTCATTTTGCTTAGTTTCTTAGAATTTTGAGTTATTTGCCTCTTTTTGTGTGTTTTGTAGGCCAATAGAGCAGGTGAGCATGAGAAGAATACAACTTAAGGCATTTGAAGCAATATGGTGCAAAAACGTGCAAAAACTAGAGACTGAGGTAGAAGTTCATTTCGACCTTATCTTCTTCATCCGAGCTTGGATTGGGCCAATACTTGTGTGGTTGGATCAGAGACATTCTGAACTTCACAATGGACATCTTAAAGTCATCATTTGATTCAGCCAAGCCCAATTCGTAAGCCCATGAAAATACACATCATGCTGACATAAGGATGAGCTGATGGATGCTTGGTCATGGTGAGCTAGGCATGAGGTATTGGTTTCCTGGATGGATGCTTGGTCATGCCTGACATATTGATGAGCTAGGGCTGGTGGGAGTTGTTGGTGAAGTGCAGCAACCAATTCTGATTATCTAAATACAAGTGTTGTATGCATTAGCCATATTAAATTCAGATTTATCACTCCCTTCTCCCTATAAATATCACTTCCATTCCAAACACCAGAACTTAGACCCTTAGATCCATCATTTACACTTCCATTGTACACAAAGAGAGGGAAAGTTGAGAGTCACAAAGGGAGAGAAGGGAGAAGGCAGCAGCTGGGAGGCTTTGGCCTCCTGGCAGCCATGGAGATGATTCTTTTCCATCTCTAGCATGCTGTCCTTATCTTCTTCTCCTCCCTTTGTCTTTTACTTTCTTCTTGTATTTTCTTTGTTTTACTTTGTTTTTATGTTATTAGTTGTAATAAACATCTTGCTAGTCTTGTATCATGGTTTGAGTTTATAAAGTTTGATTTCATTCATGAATTCTTCTTCACTGTTTTAATGGAGCGTTTTGCATCCTTTGACTGATCACCTAAGGTTTTATGCGTTATGCTCTTGTTGGGAAGGTTTGGGGATCATCTTCATTCCATCCATTAGCAACTTATGTGATTTGGTTTCTAGATTTCCTAATGTAAACACCATGCTTGGGGTCCTTGTGATGTTCAATACAATTTGATCCAAACACCATGGACTTATTTGTGAGCATCTTCATGAGTGAATCAATTTGTTTACTTGCTGCCATAACATGATTAGAACAATTAGGGTGGATTCTAAAACCTCACAATCTTGTCTTAGTTCTTTTCTTTCTTCTTGTTTTGTTTCTCTTGTTTTCATTTCTGTTTTGTGTAGGAAAACTGAATTGGATTATTCAATCACCAATCCCTGGAATCGACCTCGCACTTACATATGCTAAACTACCAACGACTCGTGCACTTGCGAGTATCACAAGTTGAGGATGCAGTTGAACCCATTTTGGTGCAGCTAAATCTACTCAACAAGTTTTTGGCGCCGTTGCCGGGATCGGTAACATTGCTTGATTCTATTTGGTTTTCCTACTTTTTATTTATTTTTATCTTTTTAATAACTAGACAGTTTCATGTTTTAAAGTTAATGAGGTTAATTGATAAGTTGTGTTTGTAGTCCAACGGACAAGGACAATTGCCTGACAAGCAAGAGAACTGGGTTTGAGTCCCAGCTTACACAACACAAAAGAGGTTCAAGTAGCATGTTGATTATTGCTAGTTTCTGGTTTCATTCACTTGCTCTTAACTAAATATCTTGTTCAAGTTTACATAAACACCATATGACTCTTGGACCGATTAGTGAATGGATGGGTAGATATTGAAGACAAACACCATGTTTAAATTCTACTTGGTTCTTTATTGTTCTTCTTGTTCTTAATGGGTTTGGAATTTGTGTTTAGACTAAACAGCATAGCTAAATACTTGTTCTGAATACTTGATTACAACCACACACCAAATGGATAATCATATTTGAGAAAGAACGAACTCCATAAGCTAGTTTGATTTACTTTGATGCTTGTTACTTTGAAGCATGGAATTAGATGTTTGTAGTGAAGTTGAATCCCTAATTTTGATGTTTTAGTTTAGTTTATCGTTTTCATTTATGTTCTGGTTCCTAATTCAATAAATCTAAAAATCTATTTCAAGTTTCCTTGTCTTTTTTTAAGCATTTCTAAAGTAGCTCAATAAGAAAGAGGGAGAGAGAGGAGACAACCCAATCCATAGAAACATGGAGTATGGAGCAGCGGAGAAGTCGACCTCCAGCTGCTATGGCCAACCACGCTCCAGCTATCACTTCAAGGGGAAGCATTCCAATCATATCTCTTTCATTTGTATAATAACTGCTACTCATTCTTAGTTGTGTCTCATTTTCTGTTTTGTTTTTGTTAGGGTTTTCTTTTCCTTGATGTGGGAGAACATGATGAGAGCAGCTGACCCAAATACTCAAAAAAGAACATGTGTTGCCATACTATGTGCATTTCCCTCTCATTGTCTTCAAGGGGAAGTTCTAAACTCTCTTTCTTTTATTTCTTTCATTTCATTCCTTTACCCTTGATTTTATGTGCATTGTATGCTTTACATTGATTCAAACATTGAGGACAATGCATCATTTAAGTTTGGGGGTAATGGAAAGTTTTTTTTAGTTTTTGTGTTTGTGTTTGAAAACGTAGGCTTCTTCATTGCTAAAAGTTTTATTTTCTGCTACTGTTTTGAAAGTTTGGTCCGCGTTGTGATCTTCATTTTTTCATGCAGAATCCAACGACATAAAGAACGTTAAATTTGACCAAGTGGTTTGAAAGTTACATGTCAAAACAGATTGTATGTTGAAAGTGAGCAAAACAGCAATTTGAAACCTCACGTTTTTCTTTTTCTGTTTCTTTTTCTTTGAGTCATTTTCAGTTTTCCTTCCCACACCAATGATAAATCTTGAGTCTAACTTCTAATATGGCTCTTAGGAATTTGATAAGCATTGTGTTAGGTCTGAATCTTATTCTTTTGCTAGCTAAGTCTCACATAATTATTCTTGAGCTTTCTATGCACTTTAGCCATGACTATACAACTCTTGCATGTCTTACCCAATTGTATGCATTTTTGCTTGTGTGATTCACTGGAATGTTAAGTTATAACTAAGATATGATTTAGGCCATCTTTGTTAAGCCTCTTTCTTTTTCATCCATCAACCCATACAATACATATTCCATTGTAAACCCTTTTGTGCCCAAACACTTAGCCATTTCTTTCTATCACCTTATTATCCATTAAACATCCTACCATCTAAGGGACTTGTAGAGTGTGTTTGTATTTCAGATTGTAATGCATTCAAGGCAACAAATGAGCTATTTAAAAAAATAAAAGAAAAAGAGAAAAGAACTGTGGCCAATGTAGTCACGACCCTAGGGTGATATAAGGAGAAATCAAGGTGATCTAGGGTGAAGAGCCGCAAAATTGGGCCAAATATTATACAAAGTGTGTAAATGTCAAAATCAAATTGTGAAGTGATTCAATTGCAAAATCTGGTGTTGTGAGCTTTTCAATTTCTGTGCCTTACATTTCAAATGTCCATGATCTTGTTTACATGACATGCTCTACTTTGTTCCTTAGACTTTGTGTTTTCATATCCATTCTTTGTCTAACCATTACCATAACCCCATTACATCCATGAGTAAAGTCCTATTGATTTTGGTTTAGCTTGGCAAACTTGTGCTCATTCTTGCAGGAATTCATATCGTTGTTTGAGAAGCATGAGTTGTATCTTCATGGCTACTTCACACACACACCTTCAACATGATTTGTGTGAGATTGTGGTAGCACTTGAATAATGTTTAGAACTTCCTTAGTGCTTGTTTTGTTCCTTGTTGAGCCACGTCTATGAAGTTTAATATTTCTGTCCGGTTGGAAGGTTAACGTTTTTGTATTTTGCATATTGTTTTCTTTTCTTTTCCTCGAGGACTAGCAAAATCTAAGTTTGGGGGTGTGTTAAGCTCAAATTTTCATACATATCCATAGCAACTTATGTGATTTGGTTTCTAGGTCTCCTAATGTAAACACCATGCTTGGGGTCCTTGTGATGTTCAATACAATTTGATCCAAACACCATGGACTTATTTGTGAGCATCTTCATGAGTGAATCAATTTGTTTACTTGCTGCCATAACATGATTAGAACAATTAGGGTGGATTCTAAAACCTCACAATCTTGTCTTAGTTCTTTTCTTTCTTCTTGTTTTGTTTCTCTTGTTTTCATTTCTGTTTTGTGTAGGAAAACTGAATTGGATTATTCAATCACCAATCCCTGTGGAATCGACCTCGCACTTACATATGCTAAACTACCAACGGCTCGTGCACTTACGAGTATCACAAGTTGAGGATGCAGTTGAACCCATTTTGGTGCAGCTAAATCTACGCAACACTACCACTCCAACCCCAAACCCATAGCCACCCTCACCACCATTCCAACCCCACTTAAACCACAACAACTCTCTCTCTCTCTCTCTCTCTCTCTCTCTCTCTCTCTCTAGCGGCTTCCTCTCTGACAAATCACTAAAATCTTCATAGTCGGTCACCGTAACCTTGATGGCTCTACCGCCAATTGATCATCCTCGCTGTAGCAAAAGTCGACGACATTCAAGCCAATGGATCAGAGAGGAGACAAAGATGAAAGGTAGATTATAAGAAAATCTAAAACATAAGAGAAGAAAAATTGCAGCAAGAAAAGAGTAGGCATCAATTCAACTAAGAACCTTTTTTTCCTTACATGAATCGAGACCATTGGAGGTTGAGGTTGTGTGGGTTTTAATCATTTTAGCATTATTATTATTTGAGTTTAAATCTTAATAATTAATTACAGATTTTAAAATTAATTTTAAATGTCATTTTTTAAGGTTCTAACATAATTTTAATGGAAATGATCAAACTTGTTAACAAGATACAAACACAGGGACTAAATTAGCCAAATTAATAACACGGGGACTAAATTGGCCGATAAGGTAAAACACATGGACTATTTCAATATTTAAGCCTAATTTAATTGATTTAAAAGAGAAATGGCAGTATTAGTTGTGAATTCATATATCTTTGTTTGGATTAAGGAATTGAAAATTACATAGAAGTCTAAAATGACGAAATTTAGATTTCCATCATTTCAATTTCTGGCAATTGAAGATTTCGGTGTTTGAATTTATGTATGTCGAATTTTGCAAATAATAGAATTTTGTAAATGACACTATATAAATTGTTAAATGACGTCTATTTTGGTGGAAATTAAACTCGGGAATTTGATGCTCCAAATCCATACTTAAGTTGCCAATTGTCAATTTCTCCTATTAAATTCCCGACTTTTAGCTAAATTCTAGTTATTTTCCCTCATCCAAACGGAGGGATATAAATGAACAATTGGAGTAGCCAACACGCAACTTGCGTGTTGGTGATTACTCCAAGCACAACTGTTAAATATAATAGAAGGACAATGCTTGGCTCCTGATATCAGGAGCCATTCCTCCTCAACACATGATGTGGCCTCCTTAAGAAACCACATATGTTTCTTTTTTTTTTCACTGACTCTCCCTCTCTCTCTTCTCACCAACTCTCCTCTCCTCTCCCAACTCTCTCTTCTCTCATCTCCCCATCTCTGTCCTCTTCCCCAACAACTCTTTAGAAGAAAATTTCAGCCCCTTTCTCTTCCCATCATTGCTCCTCCATCATCATCTTGTTGGTGGTGGAGAGATCCATTATTGAGCTGGTTGGAGAGATCCATCATCATCACCCAAACACTATGTATTGATTTCTCTCTTTTTTAATTTTTAATTTTATTGAGTTATTTATTGGAGAGTTTTGGAAATTTTGGGAATGGTAGAAGAAAGAAATGAAGAGATGGAGAGATGAGAGGAGAGAGCACAAGAGGAGAGGAGAGGTGAGTGGGTGAGAAGAGAGAGAAAGAGAGTCGGTAAAAGACAAGAAAAAGAAAAAAAAACATGTGTCATTTTGTAAGAGGCCACATCTTGTATTGAGGAGGAATGGCTCCCAAGCATTGTCCATAATAGAATCCTTCTTTGTTCTTTTTAAGAATTTTTTATTTATTGAATTTCGCAGTACCTAAACTATTAGAGAATGAAGTGCTCTTATATTTTGTTGAATTTTTATGGTGACGATTACAAAATGTGACTGTTAAACTCATAATTTTATACATATACATGCCCTGTTTACTTAGTTCTTTTGCTTAGTTTCTTAGCATTCTGAGTCATTTATCTCTTTTTCTGTGTTTTGTAGGTCAATAGAGCAAAAAAGCATAATTCAAGCATTGATCGGTTCATAATTGTATATTATTTCTTACCCTTCTAGCTTATGATTTGGTTATGTTTTTGAGTTAAACTTGTGCTTTTAATCCTTTTTGTGTTTATCTTTCAGTTAATTGAGCTTTAGGTAACAATGATGGCTTTGGAGAGCATAATTCATGCAATTCAAGCATGTTAAGGCCTAATTTGGATGAATTGATGAAGAGCTTAAAGACAAATTCATTATGGCTACAGCCCCCTGCCAGTCCAGTTCCGTAGGTCATATTGCAAGCTTTGTTTCAGCAACCTACACAGCTCGAATGAGGCAGCATTCTTCATGACAGTTGTTCCAATGGGTGTGCACTATAACATATCCAAAATTCAGCCCCATTGGATAAATCTGGAGTCCGTTACCTAGCAAACACAGAACCATGCTCAGGATGGATCTTATCAGCGCGGAAAATGAGTTAGCAATTTGTTTTGGCCTTAACTTCTTCCTCCGACCTTGGATTTGCCCAAATAACATATGGCTGGAAAGAAGACAATCTGAACTTCAATTTCGAGTGCTTAAAGTCCTAATTTGATCAAGAGAAGCCCAAGTTGTAAGCCCTTGAAGTTGCTGGTCATGCTGACCTCAGCATGTGCTGGTTGGATGCTTGGTCATGGTGAGCTAGGCATGAGCTATCATTTCTGGTTGGAAGCTTGGTCATGCTGACATGAAGATGAGCTAGGGCTGCTGGTGGGATTTATTGGACAAGTGCATCAACCAATTCAAGATTTTCTAATACAAGTGCATGACCAAATTTAGATTTTCTAATACAAGTGCATCAACCATTTCAGATTTTATAAAACAAGTGTTGTATGCATTAGCCATATTGAATTCAGATTTTCACTTCCCCTAGGCCTATAAATAGGGAAGTTCTCTAAGCTTGTAAACACACCCCAAGGGGGGAGCTCTCAAGCACTTCTCTAGAGCTCCCTTCCCTTCTCTCCCTCAAATTCTCTTAGTTTCCCTTTGTAGTTTCTCAATTGTTGTAATAAGATCCTTCTATTAAATTTTCTTTTTATTAAATTTCCAAACACTTCTCTATTCTCTTTCAAAGTTCTCCATGCTCTCAAACATTTCCCAAACACTTTCTCTTCCAAAATTCTCAAAGTCCCCAAACACTTTTTTTTCCAAATTCCCCATGTTCTCAAACACTCTCTTCCAAAATCCACAAAGTTCCCAAACACCACTTTCCTTACTCTTCCAAAATTCTCTTTCTCAAACACATCTCTCCTCCCTTCTCCAAATTTCCCAAACACATTTCCCTTCTCTTCCAAAAGTCTCCATGTCTCAAAAACTTCACAAACACCTTCATTTCCCTTCCAAAATCCTCAAGCTTCCCAAACACCTTCCTCCAAATTCTCAAGCTCTCAAAACACCTCTCTCTTTCTCTCCAAAAACTCTCCATATTCTTGTAATGTACATTCTTTCTTCTTGTTTTGTTTATTTTGTTTTCATTTTTGTTTTGTGTAGGAAAACCGAATTGGATCATTCAATCACCAATCCCTGTGGAATCGACCTCGCACTTACATATGCTAAACTACCAACGGCTCATGCAATTGCGAGTATCACAAGTTGAGGATGCAGCTGAATCCATTTTGGTGCAGCTGAATCTACTCAACAAGTTTTTGGCGCCGTTGCCGGGGATCGGTAACATTGTTTGATTCTATTTGGTTTTCCTACTTTTTTATTTTTATTTTTTGTATATAACTGGACAGTTTCATGTTTTAAAGTTAATGATGTTAATTGACAAGTTGTGTTTGTAGTCCAACGGACAAGGACAATTGCCTGACAAGCAAGAGAACTGGGTTTGAGTCCCAGCTTACACAACACAAAAAAAGGGTTCAAGTAGCATGTCGATTATTTCTAGTTTATGGTTTCATTCACTTGCTCTTAATTAATTATCTTGTTCAAGTTTACATAAACACCATATGACTCTTGGACTGATTAGTGAATGAATTGGTAGATATTAAAGACAAACACCATGTTTAAATTCTACTTGGTTCTTTATTGTTCTTCTTGTTCTTAATGGGTTCGGAATTTGTGTTTAGACTAAACACCATAACTAAATGTTTTTTCTGAATACTTAATTAAAACCACACACCATATGGATAATCATATTTGAGAAAGAACGAATTTCATAAGCTAGTTTGATTACTTTGCTGCTTATTACTTTGAAGCATGAAATTGGACGTGTGTTGATTTTCCTTTTCATTTTAGTTTTTATTTCCTAATCCTTTAATTCTGTTTCAAGTTTTCTGTGTTTGTTTTAGCAATTTATGACAGCTGAATAAAAATGGAGAGAGATGGTAACCTCAATCATAAGAATGGGGAGTGTGGAGCAGTGGGAGAAGTTGCGACCTCCAAGTGCATCCATGCTCAACCTAATCGCTTCAAAGGGGAGCATTTCAATCTTTTCTCTTTACTTGTTATTATTTTAAATTTCTGTTTTTTTTATATAAAAAATTAAAAAAATTAAAAAGATTTTTTTTATGAGCTGACTTGTGATAACTCCAGTTCAGCGTCTCCGTCAATCCAGTGTCTAGGAGTTCTTTAGGCGACACCTTCGGTGTCTAAGAAGTTTGGGTTTTAAGTGGGACCTTTGTGACCCCTCCAACCTTCCCGGATCCCCTAGCTGTATTTTCTAGGCCCTTAACTGGTCATCCATGAGTTGCTTGTATATTTGTGTGTTTTAAAAAAAACAAAAAAAAAACAAAAAATTTTTAAAAAAAAAAATTACAAAAATTAAAATTTGAGTTTTTATTTATTTTCCTTGTAAATTGCAATTTGGAACTTTATTTTTCTTTGTGTGGTCAGTTAGTTGTAAATAATAATAAATTTAAAAATAAAAAATAAATTAAAAAAATCAATTTGGAACTTTTTTTGTTTTGTATTTATGTATTTATGTATTTAAATCAAGTTAGTTTATGTATTTATTTACGTGGTGTGGTTAGTTTATTTCTGAGTGTTAAAACACATTTTTATTTAATTTCAAACATTACAAACAAAGAAAAAAAAAAGTTTAAAAAAAAAGTAAAACAAAAACTAAAAACAAAAACAAAACATTCAAGTAAATTAAAAATAAAAACAACATATTCATCATCTTCATCTTCATCTTCATGGCATGCCTCTATTCTCTCTTACTTGCAGAATCTGCAGCAGCTCCACATGGTCCTCATTTTTTCTCTGGAGTGCTTTCACGTGCTGATTGGCACAATAGAGCCGCTTCTGGAAGTCCGCGACCATAGCCTTCAAGGAAGCTACTTCCTCGCTCAGCGCGGCACACTCCCGTGTCCTAGCCAGGAAACGCATGCCTAAATTGGTAGCCGAGACCGCATGGAGCACAGTTAAGTTGTGGGACTCCTCCACTACCTGCCTTGTCAGACCTCTTTGCCACATGCAGATGATCTGTCGATGTGAGCCTCCTGCCAATCATGCCTTCCAGGAGCACTGCTCTATTCGGCACTGCCTCAAAAGTTCGGTATTACCTCAGCAAAGTTTGAGGCCGTACCGTGATGATATGTGGAGTTTGGGAAGACAGGGTTTGGACGAGCCCTTATCTGCGCATTCGGTGGCGCAAGGGACAACTCAAGGTTAAGATCATCAAGGTGAGTGCATGAGGATGCCATTATTTTGGTTTTGGATTTTTTGATGTTTTTCTTTGAATTTGGAGGAAGAAATGCGGGGTGCTCTTCTACTTCACCGAGAAGTGTTTAAATAGACTTATGCAGACGAGGTAGCCGAAAGCACTTCGGATCTCGAGGGTGATATCCTGTGCTCTTTTCTCTAGATCCCTTCATTTCTGCCACAAATTGCGAGCGTGTTTTTTAAAAAAGGGAGCATGTCTACACTTTCACTTACTTTTGCCTCCCTGTTTTTTTCTGATGTTTGTGTTTTTGCTTTTTTAGTTATTATTTTATTTTGTTTCAATTGTTTTATTATTTTTTTTGTCAGGTTTCTCAAGAATTTAGTTGAAAGAAGAGACAAAATTAAAGATGCGTCTTGGACACCTGGTGCAAGAATCCCAACTCTTCTTTTAAATTCTTGTTTGAATTGTGTGTTTATTTCAGTTTTTTTTATTTTGTTTTTATTTAATTATGTAGTATAATTTAAAACTCATAGGATATTCTTTGAATGAGCTAAACTTTTGGTAACTCCAGTGAGCAACCGCAGTCTATACAGTGTCTAGGAGTTCTTTAAGGCGACACCTTCGGTGTCTAAGAAGTTAAGGTTTTAAGCGGGACCATTGTGACCCCTCCAACCTTCCCCGGATCCCCTAGCTGTGTTTTTTCTGAGGCCCTTAACTGATCATCCTTAAGTTTTTCTCTTAAAAGAAAAAGAAGTTACTTGTGTGTTTACTTAACTAAAAATAAAAATGCATGTTTGGGTTTTCATGTTTTTGTTTGATCGTCGTTCTTTAAATTTAGGGTCATTCGTGTTTTTGAGATAACATAACTTTTTATTTCCCAATTTTAAAAAAAACATACACTTTAAAATTAAATAAATAAAAGTTGAAATCATTTCTTCTTGGCGCTCGGTGTCTCGACCATAGGAGCTTTTAGTTTGGCCCTCTAGCTGTCCTCTTCCGGGGCTTCACGCACAGCCTCTTGGGGCTCATCACTTGAGCTCCCAAAGATCGCAATCTTAGCTTCAGGATAACTTTTCTCGCGATCTGGTTTCTTACGTTTTACCCGATCGGTCTAGGTCCTCCAGCTGTTTTCGCATGTCGCGAGAGTACAACTCTACCATCTTTGATAGGCTTTTATTCTCGTCCCGCAACACTTCTAGCTGGTCTCGATTCACCTCCACTATCATGGCCCTCTCCCTTTTCAAGCTTTTTATAGCACTCTGACACTCTTCAACCATACTTCGCTCCGCCGCTCACTGACCTTTCAGCACCTCTACCTCATGCGACTTCGCAAGTAAGCGATGACCCAAACGTGCGACACATGCTGGACTCTCTCACGCTCAGTGCCAGGGCATCACTCATGACCCGGTTGTCAACCCTTGTCCCGAACACACGTATATCTTTAGGAGTCACTAAATTTCTGCCCACTCCAATGGCAACATCGTTGTCCAGGAGTATTGAGTCATCTATAGTCACAGGCCCCGTGCGGAAGCAAAGTAGGGCATCCATATTGGTGCTACCTGCTTGGCCTCGTGTTTGAGTCGGTGGAGCTAGGTTGAGATCCAACGAAAAGGGGTAGGAAGCGGCCATTTGATTTCTCACTTTTTTTTTCTTGCTTCTTTTCTCTTTTGTGTTTCTGAGTTTGTGGTTTTGTTTTTTTTCCCATTCTTTTTCCTTCTTATATACGTAGACTTTGACAAACCCTAGGCGCGTCGTAGAGCATTTTCCTGAATCTCCAGCATTCCTCCAGTCCCACAACCTTCTCTCTTTCCAACCACACCCAACTCATTTATCTCGACGTGTCTTTTTCTGAACGGACGCGTTCAGGAAAGTCTTTGCGCCTTTCCATGAGCCCGTAATTTCCGCTTGTGAAATCTGCGTGCTTCAATCCCGTCGACACGCGGCTTCTGCTTTCTGCCCGTGACTAACCATGAGACGACATCAGGGACCACATTCCCTTTTTTTAGAAATCCCGCTTTGCGCTCATAATTCACGTTTATCTTTTTAAGAAAAAATTAAAATTAAAACGTTTGGGCTTCGGATTTCATTGTGGGTCAGGTTTTCACCATTGTTTTGGTTTCAAAGTGGGTTAACTTTCTTTTGGGTTGGGCTTTAAATCGTTTGGGTTTTAGTTTGTGTAAGACTGTCTGTTTTAGGGCTTACCTGTTTTGAGTGTTTTACTGTTTTATTTTTATTTTTATTTTATTTTATTTTGTTTGTTTGTTTGTTTTGTATTTTTTTTTTGTGTTTTGTAATTTTTATTTGCTTTAATACCTTTCATTTGTTGTTATGACATTGTTTGTGGCTAATTTTTAAACATTGAGGACAATATTCATTTCTAGGTTTGGGGGTATAAGAGTTTAGCATGTAAATTTGGTTTTTCTTTAATTTTAAATTTTTTTATTTTTTTTATTTGCTTGTTTTTATTTTTATTTTATTTTGTTTGAGTCTTGCTTTTATTTTTATTTTGATTTTGATTTTATTTACTTTCCGAACACATTTGATGAGATTGTGATAAATGTGTGCATGACTTAAATGAAAATTGGATTTCATTTTATTTTATTTATAAAAAAAAATTTTAAAAAAAGAGTAAAAATTTAAATTATTAAAAATAAATAAATAAATAAATTGTTTTGGCACTGTTCTAGCATGATATGTTTGAAACATTCTTTACACTTGCCATTTGTTTCATAATTTTCCAATTAAAGGATTTGCATGATCTAAAGAATTGTATGAAGCATAAATTCGACTTATATAACCAACCATATAAAGTGAGCTTTTGAGCCTTGTACTTCAATTCATGAGTGTTATACATGTACTCTTATTTTCTTGTCATCAAAGTTGTTGTTTGATCTTATTATTCATTGATTTGGTTGAACACTTAAAAGTCATTCATTCTTGTGCAATTTGATTTCATGACATTTAAAGAAATGATATTAAGGCATTCTTTGGATCGTTTGTGCCTTTCAAGCTAACCTTATGCATGCTTAAGCATGATTTTCCATTGTTAACCATTTTGAGCCTACATGTAAACCTTTTCTTTCATTTACCAATTTTATTTCCTCGCCTTAGCCTGAAAAACAAATATTTACCTTTCTAAGGAACTCATGAGCTTTAATTGGGATGTGTTTTTCATACTAAGTTTGGGAATGGGTGTTACATTTCGAAGAAAAAAAAAATTCACTCAATTGGTGAAAGAAAAGAGAAAAGTTAAGTGGTGGTTGATTGAAAATTTCATTTTTGGGCCTTCAAAATAAATTGGTGTTTGTTCAATTAAAGGAAAGGAGTATCAATCAATGTAAATGAAGGTATAAGGAGTTTTGATCATGTAAAATAAAAAATCTAATCGTGATGATTCGAAGTCTTGTAAACAATTATTTTATGCTCTTACATTGCGAGTTCCTTGGACTTTGTATTATCCATACCTTTCATTTCTTACTCACCTTACACCCTTGGCCCAATTACAACCTTTACTAAAGACCTAAATTGATCTTAAATGTCATGTGCTTGAATTGCATCCATTTTCTTACTTTTAAGTGTTTGGCATCCTTCTTGAGATCATATTAATGCAAGTTCTTCATCTTTCTATTTCGAGTTAAGTCCTTATGGTTTAACTCTATTCTCATGTTTATAACTGAGTGATGCATTATAGCCCTCTTCTGAGTGATTCATTTGTGAGAGGACAACTTTGGTTAGATTTGAAGTTAAACTTATGCTTCGTATGATTTTTGAAATTGTGTGAAAACTAAGTCATGTGCATGAGCATATTGTGTTTGGCTATCACACTACTACAATTTGTTGTATTTGGCTATCACACTACTACACTTTGAGCATATTGTGTTTAGAACTTTGCCGCTTTGTAAATAATGTCTAAAAATTGAGCTTTTATTGTTAAAACGTTTAAGTCATGTGCATGAGTCATTTTTCTTCAGAAAATGTTCGGAAAGATTGTTTTGAGTTCGTTTTATTTTTGTAATTGTTTTTTTTTATTTTTGTTTTTTGTTTTGTTTTTGTTAATGTATTTGTGTTTGTGTTTGTTTTTGGTTTTGGTTTTGCTTAAGGACTAACAAATCTAATAAGTTTTCTAACCATTTTGTTTTGTAGAGTTAGAAAAACGTTTGTGGGTATTGTATTTGTTAAAACCCTCATGAGACACAACTCCTCCTACTAGGGATGCCTAGAGGTTTAAAGGCTTGTTGCATATGCTAAATGCAATCGAGTTACCTATGAAAGTGGTCTAGTTATCTTCTTCTTTTGTTTTTTTTATCTGTGTTTTCCTTTTTGTTTTGCTCGAGTACTAGCAAAATCTAGGTTTGGGGGTATTTGATCTGTTCATAATTGTATATTATTTCTTACCCTTCTAGTTTATGATTTGGTTATGTTTTTGAGTTAAACTTGTGTTTTTAATCCTTTTTGTGTTTATCTTTCAGTTAATTGAGCTTTAGGTAACAATGATGGCTTTGGAGAGCATAATTCATGCAATTCAAGCATGTTAAGGCCTAATTTGGATGAATTGATGAAGAGCTTAAAGACAAATTCATTATGGCTACAGCCCCCTGCCAGTCCAGTTCCGTAGGTCATATTGCAAGCTTTGTTTCAGCAACCTACACAGCTCGAATGAGGCAGCATTCTTCATTACAGTTGTTCCAATGGGTGTGCACTATAACATATCCAAAATTCAGCCCCATTGGATAAATCTGGAGTCCGTTACCTAGCAAACACAGAACCATGCTCAGGATGGATCTTATCAGCGCGGAAAATGAGTTAGCAATTTGTTTCGGCCTTAACTTCTTCCTCCGACCTTGGATTGACCCAAATAACATATGGCTGGAAAGAAGACATTCTGAACTTCAATTTCGAGTGTTTAAAGTCCTAATTTGATTAAGAGAAGCCCAAGTTGTAAGCCCTTGAAGTTGCTGGTCATGCTGACCTCAGCATGTGCTGGTTGGATGCTTGGTCATGGTGAGCTAGGCATGAGCTATCATTTCTGGTTGGAAGCTTGGTCATGCTGACATGAAGATGAGCTAGGGCTGCTGGTGGGATTTATTGGACAAGTGCATCAACCAATTCAAGATTTTCTAATACAAGTGCATGACCAAATTTAGATTTTCTAATACAAGTGCATCAACCATTTCAGATTTTATAAAACAAGTGTTGTATGCATTAGCCATATTGAATTCAGATTTTCACTTCCCCTAGGCCTATAAATAGGGAAGTTCTCTAAGCTTGTAAACACACCCCAAGGGGGGAGCTCTCAAGCACTTCTCTAGAGCTCCCTTCCCTTCTCTCCCTCAAATTCTCTTAGTTTCCCTTTGTAGTTTCTCAATTGTTGTAATAAGATCCTTCTATTAAATTTTCTTTTTATTAAATCTCCAAACACTTCTCTATTCTCTTTCAAAGTTCTCCATGCTCTCAAACATTTCCCAAACACTTTCTCTTCCAAAATTCTCAAAGTCCCCAAACACTTTCTTTTCCAAATTCCCCATGTTCTCAAACACTCTCTTCTAAAATCCACAAAGTTCCCAAACACCACTTTCCTTACTCTTCCAAAATTCTATTTCTCAAACACATCTCTCCTCCCTTCTCCAAATTTCCCAAACACATTTCCCTTCTCTTCCAAAAGTCTCCATGTCTCAAACACTTCACAAACACCTTCCTTTCCCTTCCAAAATCCTCAAGCTTCCCAAACACCTTCCTCCAAATTCTCAAGCTCTCAAAACACCTCTCTCTTTCTCTCCAAAAACTCTCCATATTCTTGTAATGTACATTCTTTCTTCTTGTTTTGTTTATTTTGTTTTCATTTTTGTTTTGTGTAGGAAAACCGAATTGGATCATTCAATCACCAATCCCTGTGGAATCGACCTCGCACTTACATATGCTAAACTACCAACGGCTCGTGCAATTGCGAGTATCACAAGTTGAGGATGCAGCTGAATCCATTTTGGTGCAGCTGAATCTACGCAACAAGCATGTTAAGGCCTGATTTAGATGAATGGAATAAAAGCTTAAAAACAAACCCAATTTGGGCTACACTCCATTGTCAGTTCAGTTTCGTAGGTCATATTGCAGGCCTTATTGCAGCTACCTACACAGCAGTTGTTCCAATGGGTGTTCCATAGAAGTTGTTTCAATGTGTGTCTATTATAACATATTCAAAATTCAGCCTCATTGGATAAATTGGGAGTCCATCACCCATTAAACACAGAACAATGCTCATGAGGACGTTTATCTGCTGCTGCCAAAACTCAAGACTGAGTTAGCAACTTGTTTCGAGCTTAACATCTTCACCCGAAAATTGATCCAAATGACATGTGGTTGGAAAGATGACATTCTGAATGTCAATCTAGAGGGATAAAAGTCGTCATTTGCTTCAAGAAAGTCCAATCCGTGAACCCATGAAGTTGATGGTCATTCTCAGAGTTTTTATCAAAAATAACCAAAATTTACTCCATACTTTCGTAAACGTCAAGTTTTATAAAAACTTTCAAAAATAGCCAAAAACTCACTTAAATAGACTTAAATGCCCTCAAAACTAAAACTCGCGTAAACACCAAATTTGTGCACCAAATTTGAGTCTCAAATGATGTACCTTGAAATAATAAAGTTTCCATTGTGTCTTGATTTGTCATTATTTTATTTTAGAAAAAAAAACTTAAAAATCATACGTAGTTAATTAACCCCAGAATCTCAAATTAAACCAAAGATCAAGTGACCTCCTTTCTTGCCATGAATAACCTCACCCATGCTGCTATTGGGCATGTACTCGTTTATGACTCAGACTAGAATATTGGGCATGTACTCGTTTATGACTCAGACTAAAAGATTTGTGTCATGGGTTTGAATAAAAATCCAATAATCTCACAATGTGCCTATGTTGAATTCAATCTAGAGTTTGAATCCTAACGTTGAATCACTATGATCCTGGGATGACCCTCTGCTTATTACTTGTATTTTTTCATAGCCACGCATAGTTTCTTTGTACATGGGAGAAACCCCTAATGTGCAAAGTGAAATATACCCAATAGAATTTTCATACGAGAAGCTCTCCACAATCATTGATGAATTTCCCAGGCTGGATGATGTCCACTTTTTCTATGGTGACCTTCTTCTTGTTCTCTGCAACAAAGATCTTTCTATGACTTTATTTATTTATGTGGGTTTTAGTATTGAGGGTATATAAGTCTATTCAAGTGAGTTTTTGGTTATTTTTGAAAAAATTTATAAAAACGAACATTTATGAAAGTTGGGTGTAAATTTTGGCTATTTTTTTTTAAACGAGTAAAAACTCTCATTCTAACCTAAGCATGAGATGATTTTTGTTGGTGGGGAAGTTAGGTGAGCTGATTCAAATGGAGTTTTCCAGCAGCCACAAGAGATAAAGAAGATGAAGTGGGTGTTGTTGATAAACTAATTTTAAATGCAATTGTGTGTTAGGTGAAGTAGGTGTGGTTAGTGAACTCAATATCGAAATCAGAATTCCTACTTCCCTTAACCCTATAAATAGAGAGTCTCTAAAAGAGTTGAGGGGGGATTCATCATTCATTCATATTCCATCACATTGTATACAAAAAGAGGGAGAGTTGAGAGTCACAAGGGGAGAGAAGAGAGAAAACAATAGCTGGGAGGCTTTGGCCTTCTGACAACCATGGAGATAAAGCTTTTCCATCTCTAGCATGCTATCTCTATCTTCTTTTCCTCCCTTTGCCTTTCATTTTCTTCTTGTATTTCCTAGCTTTACTTTGTCTTTCTATTTAATAAACACCTTGTAATTTTCTGTTATTGTTATGAACATGATGATTTTAAGTTTTTGAAGTTTGACTGGTTTCCAAGTTTCAATTTTGGTTCTTGTGCTTATTCATTATGCTTATCGGTTGATATGCTTGTTTGAATGCTTGTTTGAATGCTTGATATACTTGTTCAATTTAAACTTATATGTTAGCTATTTTGGTTGGAATTAAGAGTAGACGCTACATGCCTTAATTCAAATTGAACTATGAATAGGAAGAGTATGTATGTACATTCGACAACAAGGATTAGATACATGCTTGGTTGTTTAAAACGTTTTCCTATGCTTAATAGATTTTTAATGCTTAATTTAGATTCGACAACAAGGATCTAATTAGGAAATTAGGAATACAAGGTTTAGACCAGACACCATGGCTAAATTATACATTTGAGAGAATCAATCTTTTTACTTGAATTGAACTTGTTAATTTGATTGCTTGAGACTTAGAATTGGATTGTTTCCTAGTGTCCTAAAATAATTTTCAAACCCAAAATCAGCTTTAGTGTCTTCTTCTTTTATTTAATTTTATGTTTTCAATTCTTGTGCTCTTCTAAATCATCTTTAAACCTCTTGTTTCCATTTTAGTTTTGTGCAGGGAATCAAATTGAATCAATCTGTCATCAATCCTCGTGGGGTCAACCTCGCACTTACACATGCTATACTATATAACAGCTCGTGCACTTACGAGTATAACAAGTTGAGGATAACAAGTTGAGGATGCAGCTGAATCGATTTTGGTGCAGCTGAATCCGACACAACAGTGATTGGGCATTGGCATTACCACTTTCCCAACTAGATATAGGAGGATATTCGAAAGTCTTAATACAAATATTAACAAGGATATTTAAGTGTCGTAGAATATTTGGTACATTTCAAGATATCTTACACAGATGCCAAGACATATCTTATGAGAAGTAAATATAGTCACAAATAGTTTAGCAAATTTTGGACATATATTTTATCATTATATATTTTGTAATTATGTTATCTTCTTCCTATAATATTGTTTAGATTTAAATTTAAATTTGTATGAGGATTGTAGTTATAATTCTCTCTTTTGCTTGTTTTTGATTTGTTCATTTACATCCATGTTCTACTTATTAGGCATGGAGGTTAACAGATATGCTTATCAAAACTAACCTCCACATATTCAACACTGTCTTGTGGATCCAACAAACCACCATTGGTCATTCATTTTTTAGCTAAAAAACACGATGCATGTTGAATAGCTAGCCGATTGTGCAATCCTTGCTTCACATTGTTCACCCGTTTTGATTTGTTTCCTGTGATGGTAGGGCAAAGTTCCCCATGGACTTGAAAACAATTGACTGGTTAACAAGTCAATTTTCTTTAGTGTGCAAGCGTGCCACTACTAGCAATGAAAATCCTAGCAGACTTCATAAAAATAGATAACTTGCGCCCCAAGTTACTGATTTTTGAACAAGCGATTGTGAATTTGGGTGAGGAATATCTCCCAAGTAAGTTCTTTTCTTGCCTCAGACTGGTGAGGACTTCACAATTTTTCACAGGACAAAACTGGTAGTTCTGGCCAGAATAAATGATAAGAGAGTGATTTGTTTTCAGGACAGAACTCCCTTTTACAAAGCTCAAAAGGGAAAGACTGACCTGTGAAAAGACAAAAAGAGAATTGCGCTTCCATTTCTGTATGAGCAGATGCTTCTGATTTGGGCTAGACTGGGTATGCCTGTGCTGGACTGGACTTTCAACAACTTTTTTTTGATGAAGAAAATGGGAGGAAACCCCAAGCTCCAGCAAAGCAACTAACTAGTACTAATCAGACGGGACTTAACAGCTCCCAGAGAATCATTAAGCAATAAAAAATCAAGCCAAGCAGGGCTCTCCTCAAGATAGTAACAACCTAGATCCAAATTGTGACTCCAAGTAGCCAACCCATCGGCTACATCATTCATTTCTCTATAGATATGTTGAAGCTTGATCCTTCGAAACAAGTTCATAAGTCTTTTACAGCTACTAATCAGCTCTGCATTAGGATGACAAGCATTCAAAATCTTACTATGAACAAGTACCGCAGTCTAAGAATCCATCTCAATAACAATATCCTCTACTTTTTTTCTCAACAGCCAATTTCATCCCAAAAAATAGCCCCCACAACTCAGCTTCAAGAACTTCTCCCTGGCCTCAGTTGAAGGAAAGCCACCAATCCATTGACCCAAGTGATCCCTCAAGACTCCTCCAGCACCAATGGCACCAGGTCTGTTCATGCGAGATCCATCGACATTTAACTTAATCACACCAATTTCAGGAGGAACCCAAGCCAACACCACTTGCACCTTATTAGCTCCACTATTATTACCAACAATGGCTTGAAACCAATCCTTTGCAGCAGTAAAAATCAAATCTTTGGGATTGAAAGGCAAGTCAGTTTCATCTTTAAAAATAAAGTCATTTCTCCATTTCCAAATATACCAGCATATGAAATTAAACATAATTCTCCATGGAATCTGAGCAAAGTGAGCCTTGGAACACAAATTGCTTAATAGCCAAGGATGAAAATCAGTTTGGAAAAAAGGTATAGCTTGCGTAGAGTTCATAAATAGACCCCAGACCTTTCTTGCTCTAGAACAATCTCTTAAGATATGCAAAGTAGATTCAATAGGCCACTTACAGGAATCGCAAGCCCCGTTTCCAGTGAGATGCCTTTGAACTCGCTGCTCATTGGAGAGAATTTTCCCCCGATAAACCAGCAACAAGAAAACTTGGAGTTTGGGAGGGATTCGAAGCTTCCATAGAACTCTCCACCAAGGGTTTAGCCAATCTGCCTCCTGAAAAAGCAAGCTGTAAGCAGACTTGACAGAGAATAACCCATTAGAAGTAGGTTTCTAGATCTGGAAATCCTCCAATAATCCCTGAAAATCAGCTGAACAACCAGGAACTTTTTCGACCCATTCCTCAGGGAGAACACTCCTCAACTTCTCCACATCCCACCAACCATTCACAAAAAAAATCAGAAACAAGGGAATTCAAATTGAGATCGGGAGCAAAGTCCACCGTCTGCATCAAAGGTATATCACTGATCCATTTATCTCTCCAAAACTTAACCTTGTCGCCTTTCCCGAGTCTCCAAAATAACCCTTTGTCAAGCAGTTGAGCACCAAACATAATCCCCTTCCAAGTAGGAGAACAATTTTGTTTTGGGGTCAGATTAGGCTCACAAAAGGAATGACTCTTAAAATACTTCTTTTGAAAAATTTGGGCCCATAATCCCTCATCCTTCCTCAATAACCTCCAGCCAACTTTAGCTAGAAGAGTTTGGTTCATATCATGAGTTTTCTTCAAACCCAAACCTCCCTTACTTTTGGGTTTACAAACAAGGTCCCACTGGCACAAGTGGATCTTATGCTTCTTCGCACTGCCTCCCCACTTTATCCAAATCCTCACAGGTGCTCATAGGGAGTTTAGAGGTTTGCATTGCATAAACAGGGGTATAGCTGAAGTGACAACTTGAATTAGAGTAGCCCTTCCAGCTATAGAGAGAACCTTACTTTTCCAAGAAGCCAGCCTGGCATGCATTTTGTCCACAAGTTTGCTATAAGTAGCCTTAGTCACCCTAGAGTGTAACAGAGGCATCCCCAAGTAATTGCCTAGGTTCATAGTGAGAGGAGAACCACAGATACTACTAATATTAGTAGCCATTTCTTTGCTAATATTAGGGGAGCAGTATATTGCAGACTTTTCAAAGTTGACAATCTAACCAGAAGCTTTACAGAAGAGGTCCAAGCACTTCTTTATTATTCTTGCCTGGTGAGTACTAGCTTCAGCAAAGAGAATTAGGTCATCAGCAAAAAATAAGTGGGATACAGCAGGCCCAACTTGGGAAGCTTTCACCGGTTTCCATATATTATTCCCCACAGCCTCCACAATGAGGTGTGAGAGCTTTTCAATGCAAAGAACAAAAAGATAAGGTGAGAGTGGATCACCCCTCTAATACCATTGCACGGAGTAAAAGTCGAGGTGAGCTCCCCATTCACATAGACTTGATAGGTGACAGAAGAAACACACTGCATGATCAACTGAATCAAGGTAGTAGGCAGACCTATTTCAAGAAGAACTACCTCGATAAAATTCCAACTCAACCGATCATAGGCTTTAGATAAATCAATCTTCCAAGCCATAAACCCTTTTTTCCCCTTGGTACTCCGAAATTTAAACATAAGCTCTTGGGCAATGAGGATATTATCTGTAATATATCTACCGGGAACAAAACTCACCTGATGGGGACTGATTAGCTTAGGCAGAATAGGCCTCAGCCTAGCAACAATCACTTTAGAAATCACTTTATAAAGAGTGCAGCATAAGCTAATAGGGCGAAAGTGCATCATAGAAACGGGTTAGCCAATTTAGGAACTAGAGTGATGAGAGTAGCATTCAACCCTTTGAGAATGTGACGCTCCCTGAAAGCTTGAGAAACCAGGTCATAAATGTCATTACCACACATATTCCACTGATTTTGGTAGAAGGGCAGGAAACCCATCCACTCCTGGGGGCTTTGAGACCACCTATATTGAAGAGACTTTCCTTGACTTCATTAATATCAACACGAGCCACCAAACCATTCAAATCAGCATCATTGATACTGGGAAACAGATTAGGCATCGATAGCCCACTGTGATCCCTGGGAGTCATAGAGAAGAGGCCTCGAAAATAATTCCTAGCAAGTTCTTTTAAACCTTCAGCCTCCTCTACCCACAAATCATTATCATTTTTCAGCTTTTCAATCCTATTTTTCCTTCTTCTAACAATGATGGTTAGATGAAAGAACTTAGTATTACGGTCACATTCTTGAAGCCATTTTATCCTTGATTTCTGCTGCCAAAATAAGGCCTCTTGCTCTAGAACGACATTATACTCTGCAACAAGAGATTCTTCCAACTGAACTGAGAGATCTATTAGCCCTGTGATGCAGCACCTTTTGAATACCATTGAGACGAGCTAGAAGCTTCACTTTTCTTTGCTTTAAGTGCCCAAAAACAGCCACATTCCACTACTTAAGAGGTTCCACCAAACCCCAAGATTTATGCAAAGCCGACCCAGCCCCTTGTTCCCACTTTGGAATCACAAAATTTTGAAATTGCTCATGCTTCAACCACATGGCCTCAAATCTAAAAGGTCTACTGTTAGGACAGGAAACCATTCGAGATTTGAGACTAATTTTAATGGGGCAATGATCAGACTTGGTCCTTGGAAGATGTTGAGCAAAAGCATCAGCAAAGGTTTGCCTCCATTGAGTATTACACATAGCTCTATCCAGTCTTTCAAAGATTCTTTTATTGCTCCAAGTAAATTTAAGCCCCGAATAGCCTAAATCAACCATACTATGATCATCAAACCACTTCTTGAACCCTTTAAGTCTACATAAATGAGATCCTCCAATCTTATCATCTACATTGAGCATTTCATTGAAATCACCAGCTATGAGCCAAGGTATCTTGTGACAGCTAGCCATAAATTATATAAATTCAACCTATAAAAATCCATCATTCCAATCTAAATTTCTAAACTAAATGAATCTCACATTCACACATTTAACCAACCAACCAAGGAAATGAAATATAATCTCTTACAAACCATTACAAAAAATAATACACAAACCAAATTAAACTTATGAAATTAAAGATTACAACTCATCACAAAAATACACATGAAGATAATATCCTTGCAAAAAATCTGCTGCATCCATTCTTCCAAAGCCTTAACAAAACAACCTACATAACACTTACAAGAATTAACACAAACTAAAACATATATATTATCCAAAAACTAGATTTAAACAGAGTTTCTTATCCATCAACAGACTACAACATATATATTATCCAAAAACCAGATTTAAATAGAGTTTCCTATCCATCAACAGACTACAAAACCAAAGCAAACTAGATTCATCCAAAATGAAAGAATGAGTAAATTAATGAATGAACATTACAGGCTTGTAAGATTTGGAGGTAGCTTATTTAAATCATAAGAAAAACAGCCGAGCCCTCACACGTTACCCATGTCCATGATTTATACAAAACCTAGTCATATATACTCAGAGCAAGCTTTAATAGATCTGAATACCTCTCTCCAAGTAAAATCAACCAAAATATAAAACAGGACCACTTCTTATTTTACATATTCAAATATATTTTTATAGTGCTAAAAAACTTACAGTGCCATCAATATATTTTCATCTGCCCAAAAAATACACATGTATCAAGTCAACAATCAATCACCAAACCCAAAAAAACAGAAACTGATCCTCATGAATGTTTTCACAATATAAACATATTAAAGGGCCAATTTATACCTCACAGAAAGGAAAAAGGACAGCGAGGCTCTAAACCATTAGAACACATTACAAAAGCTAGTCATATCTGACTTGGACTGTTAAACAAAGTCCCACAAGCTGGAATTCTTTCTTTACACGAAATTATATAGTTAAATGAATTGACCACATTAACCAATATGTAAATCAAATGCCAGATTGAAGGCATAATCTAGAGCATGGGCTACCTTTTCTTTTCCTGTGTCTCTAAAACAACCATCTAAGACTGGGCTACCTTCTCTTTTCCCGTGTCTCCAAAACCCACCCAATTCATATCTCTTTCTCTCTCTTTTTTTTATCTCCCTCCCAAGTTCTCTGGTTCTCACTCTTTCTCTCTCTAGTTCTCTATCCTTGGCTCTCTCTCCCTACCGATCTTTCTCTATTTTCCCCTTCAACTTCAAAGACACAGATCTTCATCCGATTCATCATAACAGTTCATAATTTCTTTGTCAATTTCAAATAATCATCACAACACAACACAACATAACCTAATTGGTGGCAGCCCTGATTTCGAAAACCCTAAAACCTTAACAGAAAAAATATAACATCACATCAACCTCAACCACCAAATCGAGAAGCCTAATTTAAAAGAAAAAAACTATAAATTTAATTTAGAATAAACCCTAAATTCAAAGGAATATGATGCTCTCACCTTTGACTCAATATGAGAGAGAAACCCACAGAAGAAATCGCAGGAGAGGAATAGATGTTGTCGGCGATTAGAAAAACTAGACTCAGAAACATAGAAAAATCAAGAGAAGAGAGAGTTAGCGGAGCAAAGACGGGACGGGAAAAAATAGAACAGAGAAGGGAGAGAGAAGCTGACCTGCGTGTAGGGATGGAGGCGGCATTGTGGCTGATCGACTGAGAGTGAGAGAATCGAAGTAGAGAAAACAGAAGATAGATGGTTGTGCTCTGCAAATATTAGAATTGATGAAGATCTGATGTAGGTTGAGAGAGAGAGGCGCCGCAACCTATTAGGTCAAAAACAAAAAGAAAAATGAAAACAGAAGAGAAAAGAGAAGACTGAGTGAAAGAGAGAGAGAGAGAGAAAGAGAGAGTCGCGTGTGAGGGTTACGGGAAAAAATAAAAAATTTGTGAGGGATCTGCCTAAGCAGCCTCTCACATTAATATTTTTTTGGCCAATCACACGACGCCACCTGTAACATATATATATATTTAAATATTAACAGGTTCTGTTCAGGTTCATCGGTTCTGAAAAAAAAAAACCTAGAGCCGAACCGTTGACCTTCGGTTCGGTTAAGGTCCAGGTTTGACTTTTCGTTTGGTCAAAAAATACTCTTTTTCGGTTCGGTTTGGGTTGGTTTGGTTTTGATCGGTTTATCGGTTTTTATGCCCACCCCTAGCTGTTGACCATGCCAGGAGACGCAAGCAGATATGGTTTGATCAGAAGTACCAATAATCTCCACCCGAATTCTATATTCTCCAACATAGAATATCCATAAAAAAAAAAAAGGAAATGGTTCACCCAGAGGCTCACCCAAGAAATCAAGAGCCAACGGTCTTACCTCCAGCAGACTTTGAGGTATGATTAGCATCTGTCTCACCCTCAGCGTGAGCTTGACCTTCAGAAAGGTCCATTCCTTCCACAGGACAGAAACCATCTGTCATAGCAGAGGCCATAGAGGCATTATCCACATCAGGCTCCCGCTCATCTGCTTGCTTACCATTCTCAGTTGTAATATTTGGTGGTTGGTGTCCAAATATATACACACCTTTATCCTTAGTCAAAATTTGACCCCTTGACCAATCAACTAGTTGATCATTCATAGATTCCCCGTGAGAGTCCCTCCTTTCACCAAACACCCCTTTGCCTTTATTCAAAAACCCAACCAAATTATTACCCGTATCACCCATCATGCTTGGCTTAGCAGTTGCCCCTGGAGAGCTCAAATTTACTCTCATATTTGAGATATCTTGTAAGACAGGTCTAGCCCCAACTTTAGAATTTTTCGACTTAGTCCACACCTTCCCACTTAGCCCAAGAGTATCCTGAGCACCAACCTGAGCTCGAGGCAAAAGACACCACCACCTTCCACAACGTCATGCCCAAAATCATCTCCAACCTTTCTCAGAGCATCAAACCGAGATGCTTGAGGTTTCATACCATTACTCTGCCCATTCAGCCCTTTAGACCCATTTTTAGGCTTCCTCTTAGAAGGGACGTTCATCCACGAGCCCCGTAAATGCTCCACATCATTATCAACATTTTCCTTTTCCATAACAGCATCCGAATCCGTTTGTTCCAACTCAGAGCCAGGTCAGGCTTTCCCATTCCCCCTCTGTTGAAAGCTTCACTTTCAAAGTCCAGTTCTCACGTTTGTGTCCATAAAGCCCACAGAGATAACAGATATTGGCAAACCTTCATATTCAACATTATACCAAGTTTGATTAATCTGGATAAAAGCATCCAGAGGCTTAGTCAAATCAAGCTCCACACACAATCTAGCAAATTTACCCCTATTCTGACTAGTAGTGAAAGCATCAATCTTAAGAAGCTTACCCAGCAGATTTCCAATTCTTTTAAGAGCCCATACATCAAAGCACTCTAGTTGAATTGCAAACACTCGAATCCACACCGCCATTCGGGTTATATGAGTTGTTGCCGGGCAGAAGCCAGGTCGCCATTTCTGGAGAGTCAAGTACCTGTCCAGCAATAATCCAAGGGCCCTCAGGAAGCACAAAGTTCAGATCGTCTTCCAAATCAAATTTGACCACAAAATAGTCGTTCACTAAATCAATCAATTTCCAATCACCCTTGAGACTCCACTTTTGTTGCAACCGGTCACGAAGATAATTATAGGTATGAGACCTACCCAAAAGCTTGATAATTAGAGCATTTTTCCATGGTTGGCAGAGTCTATTCATCGCACGTTCAGAAAATTGGATGCTTGGTCCTCGATCCCCACGTGACGTCACCACATCATCATTATCCGTAAGCTCCTCATAATCTGCATCCAAGGAGTCCACAGCAATACCCATATTCTTGGCCAGATTAACTTGATTCATGAGTTTGTCACGGAAGCTCCCAGATCCCACAAACAGGGGCACAGGTGCTAATGGGACAGTTTCAGGCAATGAATCAACCATTGGAATAGGCTCGACTTCGCATTCCGAGCTTAGCTCCTTCGACGATCGTATCCGCTTAGAGAAGCGAGGATGTTGTATAAAAACCCCAGGAGATCCTTCAGCCATGGCTTAGATTAGCACGAAGAGCAACCAAAATGGCTGAGAAGCCACCGAAATTGGCAGCTCTCAGCGTCGGTGAAGCCAACGAAGAAGGAGATCTGTTTCTCTATTTGGTGCGCGCGTGAGGCGTGTTCAACTAAAATTCAATCCTCCGACTTTCAACAACTTCAACTGCTAGGCTTCAGCTGTAAATCAATACCAAAGCTTGAGTTTGGCAGAGCTTTAATCTATTTCAAGCCCCGGACGGCTTTTGTGTGGGCAGAACTTGGAGTTCTTCAGCCTGAAAAGGGCAGAAATGGCTGGACTCGAGCTGGAACTGTGCTGTGATGCCTGTTCTGCTTAGTCAAGGCTCTCCATAAAGTTGTTGAGGTTTTCATATTTGTAAAAAAAAACTCAAACTCTGCTTGATTTGGCTTTGCTTAACCAAATTTGTAACGAGAAAAATCTCGTTTTGAATGATTTTCTTCTAAGTTCTGAAAACTTGGAGTTTTGACTTGTAATTGGCTTCCTTGTGACTTAGCTGGTTTTGGTCGCTTCCATTTGCTTGAAGGCTCTCTGGGATCAAGTGATCATTTTGAGTGTTTGTCTTTTGACTTTTTTTTGTTGTTGTTTGATTGTGTGTCATGACTGTCACCCTCTCTTATATTTATAGAAAAAACTTTTTGGGAGTGAAGGCTCTAATTTTAATAATTATGTTGTTGTTATATTTACCAAAAGATCTTTTATTTTAAATGCAAAAGAAATGGGGTTTTATCATTTCTTGGCAAGTAAGCTTCCAATTGAGTTCAGTCACTCCTCTGTGCTAATGGGGAACCTCACCTTCTTTTTCCAGTTTTAACCTTTTTCAAACCTTGATGATGAGTGTGATTTTCCATTTCAGCAACTCCTTGTTTCCTGCTTATCCTTCTTTTAGAGAACACAGTCTGTGTATCCTTTTGAGAATAGTGCCTGTTGAATTATATATATATATATATATATATATATATATAAGAGTTTTGATCTTTCTCTGCCCGTGAAAGACTGGAGAAAGTTTATGCAGGCGTGTATTCATGAATCCCTGTAACTTCTCTCTGTGACTTCAGTTGATATTCTTGACTTTTCAAAGTCAGGTAAGTCATGTTGAGCACGTGAGCATGTTTCTCCTTTGGGCTTCTTCTTTTTCTTCAATTTAAAAAAAAAAAACCTGCCAAGCCCATTTTGGTTTCAAGCTCAATTTGGTCTTGTTCGAGGCCCAGGTCATTTGTGCGGTTTTAATAGTTTTTGGGCTTCCTTAATTGGGCTTGAATGCATAGTTTTGGCCTGATCTTGTTGACGGTTGAAATCACGTGGGCTTTTTGACTTTGGACTGGGTATACCAAATTTAGGCCCAAACACGCATGCCTTCATCTCCACGTCAATCTGACCGTTCTGAGCCCTATGAGGAACTTGCTAGTGCTTCTCTGTGTCTCCCTTCCCATTGTCTTCATACCAACACTCCCTAGTTCCCAGACAAAGCCTCATGATTCTCACTAATTAAGGGCCCGTTTGATAACCATTTCAATTTTAGTTTTTAGTTTTCATTTTTTGTGCTAGAATATAGAGGAAAATGATGGAGAATGGAAGTGAGAATGAGAGTAGAGATGATATTGAGAGGGAAGATGAGAGGGAGAAGTAGCAAAAGTGAAAACAAAATTTTAAAATTGAAATTGTTTTGCAATTGTTTTCACTTTCAAGTTTTTGTTTTCACTTTTGTTCCTCTTATCCTCCCCTCTCATAGTCTAAAATATTAATAATATCAACAAAATATCGAGGATATTATCATTTTTTCTGGGTCACGGATATTTTGGAATGTATCCATACACATATTGTATAAATATCGAAAAATATCGATGTCGAATAATTTCACTCACACTTCAGCAATATTTTGTCAAAATATCATTATAATATCACTATAATATAGAAAATATCAATGTAATGGAAAACGGGAAAGAAAGAAAAAACACAAAGCACATATGCAAAGGGATTCAAACCCCTGCTATTTCACTCTTCCAAGGCCTTAACTACCATGTTGCTTATGTTTTTGTGATAATACGCAAAGGGGAACTCCATGTGGTACTAAATCTTACCATGCAATGTATAAAGTGTAAAATATTATAGTAAATCATTATATATAAATGATTATGGTGTGTTTAATCTTCTTTCATTAATTACTACATATTTTCTACACTCACAATGTTTGTCAGCTCGCTATATAATCAACTTAAATAAGTTAAACCTATCATGCAATGCATTTCCTTCCAATTTTTTGTAATAAACTAATAGATAATTGACTAAATAAACATCCTCCAAAGTTTCAATAATTTTTTTTAAGTTTTTCTTACAATTTTCATTATTTTTATTCAATTTTTATCAATATCAATAATATCCCGATATTTCCATTTGAAATTTTCGTATTTTTGGACTATTGATATTTTCAATACCATCAATATTTTAGACCTTGCTCTCTCTCAATCTCAATCTCATCCTCACTTCAATTCTTCCTCTTATTTTCCTATATACTCTAGCATAAAAAATGAAAACTAAAAACTAAAATTAAAATGATTACCAAATGGGCATAAGGGAATTGATTTTGTAAATCATGTCCTCACTAAATAGGGAGTTGATTAGACTGTTATAAAGCCAAATCAAAAACACTAAGGGCCACATGCTTCGAATAAAAAATAGTGGACAAGAGCTACCCTAAAAAAAATTCAATGGAAATGAAATTCAAAGATTTTTTTTTAAGCAGTTGGGGTCACAAGTTTCGCCATAAAAAGTGGGACAACAGTGTCACTCAAAAAAAAATTGAAATGAAATTCATTATAACTTTCGCATGGGTATTTTTGTAATTAAACCAAATGAAGAATTAAAAAGAGAAATACGGTAAGGATCCACTCAATGCATAAATTTCAACCGTCAATCACTCTTTCAATTTTTTCCTACTCTGTCCTACCATCTCAAATGTTATTCAATCTACATTGAATAATAAGGGTCAAAAATGTTCATGACTTTTCACCTAAGAATAGTCAAATAGCATGGGACAAAAATAGCATGGGTCATGGACTAATTAAGGAGCAAGCGAGGAAGAATCGGTTCTTGGTCCAAGAATTCAGTGCTGATTCCTTCTGGATTGAAAGCCTTTTCTTCCCATCATCCCATGCAATACGCTCCAGAAAAAAAAAATTGCAATTGCTTGGATATTAATTAAACTCTCAATCAAGTGTCAACAGAGCACATGGCCATTGGTTACCAACACCTTAAGATATGTTAATTAGGCACATGATTTGATATGGGATCCACCATCCAAACTCAATTTCCTTCCTAACAAATTAAAGGGGTTTGCACCAAACATCTCTACTTTTTAAAGATGATACCTGTAATATGTGGCCATGTGCACTTTCACAATTTATTCATAGCATAATTAGTCAATTTAATTATTAACATATGTAGCATACGTGAGTTAGGTTAGTTATGTTTATTTTTGTTTGTTGCCAAAGTTAAAAAAAGGGAGGGGAAAAACTTACAAACATGAGTACTATGGTGACTTGTACCCAGGATCACTTGGGCGCACACCAAAAGACTAAGCCAATTCAACTAACACATGGTTACCCTGAACTTACACACACGGGTACCATTGGTATTAAGTTAGTTCTAACTAGGTACCTGCCCCTTGCACCCGAATTCAAATTATGAGCACTTTTACCCATTTGCCATGACAAATGGTAAGGGTAAGTAAGGGCGGTTATTGTTCATGTGAATAGTATCTGCCCTAACAATTTTATTTTTTTTGCCCATTGCCATGGTAACCCAAGGAAAATTAATATTTACATGAGATTAATTTTATTTACACATATGAGATTAATAAATAAAAAATTCTGAAAACTTTGGTTTATTTTATTTTATTTTATTTTTTTCTTCACTAGCGTTAGAGCCCTCAGGCAACAACTCGGGCTGTTCTTGCCTTCAGGTTCTGCCCAGTCTTGATGAAGCCCACCATCTACCCTTGTTGGATTTGATTAGTGGGGTGTGTTTTTGCAGCCTAGGGGCCTTTTGCCATGGCAATCCAAACTGGTGAAACTACCCTAATAATTTTCTCATAAATTAGAATAATTATCACATCACATTGTCAAAACAAAACAATAAAATTACGTACAATATGTACATTTTGGATTTCATAGTTATTCCTAGTGCCAAACTTGTACAAAAAGTTTCTTAGTTCTCTTTTAATTAGCAAAGTAACTTGTTTGGCAAAAGAAGAATTTGAGAAATGACAAGGAACTTTGGAAGCCTATAGTCTCATGAGTTAGTAACACCTTAATAGGTTATTTCACAAATCCTGCTTGGCACCTGGTTTTCAGTGCACTGCCCAGTTCAACAAATTGCTAAGCCTGGTCTTCACTGCCCAATTCGACAAATGGGACCAAATTATTAGAAGTCATTGTAGGATTTGTGAGAACGCATATTTCAGCAACGAATAAGAAGATGACACATGAAAAAAGGAGAATTCCTTAGGTCAATTAATCAGGATTTATCTAGAGATCCACGTGTTGCCAAGTTGACATCAATTCTACGTGGCAAAACCTTATTAGCTCATAAATAGAATTTTTGTTTTTGCTGGAATCTCATAAAAGGAAGTTAGTTGTCCCAGGAGATTGAAGCGATCTTCTCCATACTAATAAGCAGGAATTATCCATTTTGACACCCAAAAATAAAAGTATGAATTATACATGGTAGACAAAAATCTTCCAATATTTAATTACTTTCAAGTTAATAATTAATTAATAGGTGAGGGGTGTTTTGTGAAAGAGAGAGGGAGAGGGTGAGAGAGAGAGAGAGAGGTGAGGGGTGTTTGGATGTTGAATTTTTTGAATTACTTTTATTTTATTTTCTAAAATATTTGGTATGATGTCATTTTTATTTCAATTAACAAGAGAGGAGTTGAATTTGTATATTTTTTCAGTCTTGAGAATAAATTTTCATGTTTTTAAATGAACAACACAAAAAAATGAATAAATAAATTTCATATTTATAAGAAATTACCCAACCCAATCTCACCAACTAAATAATTAGCCAAACAAGTCATGTTGAGTCCCCTTATTTCAAAATCCCATCATTTTAAAATCCCCTTATTTCAAAATTCCCTCACTTTGAAGTCTCATCACTTCAAAATAGGGGTGGAATAGTTCGGTTATCAACCTGATTCCACGCATTTGAGTATCGATTGGCATCAATGGTATAGCCCAAAAATAGAACCATCACCGCACCGTCCGTCGTCAATTTGCCAACTTTTGATTTTTCTCGGTTTTGGAGTCAACGGCGATCGATTATGGTCTTGACGTGGTCGAGGAAGCTTGTCGTCGTCTTCAAGACAAGTCATTTTCGACAAGCCCCTTACCCACCCATTTTTGGAGAGAGAGAGAGAGAGAGAGAGAGAGAGAGAGAGAGAGAGAGATAGATAGATGGGGAAGAAGGGGCGTAGGGGTAAATAGTGTTAGGGTGATATTAGGTTTCCTAACAATTAAATATTATTTTATTTTTATATGAATAAATACCCCTTAAATATATTAGCAATATGATGTTTCAACATGGAATCATGTTGGTATAGTGGAAAATGGTTGAGCGTGTAAGTAGGGGTGGGCATCAATCCGGCCAATCCGGTTACACCGGCCGAACCGATTATATTGGTTTGGTTTGGTTTGGTTTTGACCAAAGAAAAAGTCAACAGTTTTAAAAACCGATTTGTACCGGTTTGGTTTGGTTCGGCTGCAGTTTGGGAGTTTTGAAAACTGTCCTAAACCAAACCGGACCGATTATAAATCAATTTATTATTTATTTAATTTAGTTTACATGTGGCAAGGCTTGAGTGGTTAGTTGAAAGTGTACCATGTACCTTAGCACACCTGATTGGACTCCAAAACTAATACTCACAGACTCCATTCTCTCTCCTGAGCCTCTCTCTCTTCTTCCTTCCGTTTCAACCCTAGCCACAACTCCCTCTCATCATCACTCTCTCTCTCCCTCTCTCTCTCTACACTCCACCTCTACCTCTCCCGCCCCTAGCTGTCAATCGTCGTTCGAGAGGGCAATAGGTTGTTGCTTCTAGCAGCTAAAAGCAATTTATGTCATCTCGTCGTTGCGGTGGGGAAGGACGTGAAGGAGAGCGAAATGACGCTGCTTTGGGCGGTAAAGAACTTCCCAGCTGAAGAAGATATGCCTGCTCCATGTTCAGAAGCCTTCCCGCGTGCTTTCACTTTGTGAGTTTTTGATTTTGAATGTTGATTTTCGATCAATGTCTTCTGGTTTATGTTCTGTGAGAGCTTGAGCTTGTGTTTGGCTGCTGAGATAATACAACAAAAGCTAGGGGAGTTGAATTCTGAGTCAATTGTGGAGTAGTTTCCATCTTCAATTTCTAGTTGTAATTTATTTGTCATCAGAGCTTTTAATTATTGTGATTTTGCTATTCTTTGCACTTGAGAGGACAAAACTTCGCAAACTTCTAGATCAGGACCTACCTGATTCTCATTCAGAGCAGGGGTAACGATCCCCTTTCGTTGTTTTCATACCATAGTGTGAGCTTTAGCATTGATCATTCTGAATTTTAAGTCAATTGTGTTAGGAAGAATATAATTTCAAGTCATGCGTGATTGGAAGAATATGGACATTCAAATATTTTAGGAAACTGGACTAAGACATTTCATAAAACATTCCCAAATGATTTCTTATAAGTGCAAGTGCAGACAAATGAAGTATGGATTGAGATGCAAAATGCTGAAGAGGGGATTGTTGAATTAATTGCTCGGCACAATATTAGATGGCTAAGAAGGTGGTGGTTGTTCCTGCAATGTGAAGAGAGTGCATCTACAGGAATTCTGAAGAGGGTGTAGCATTACAGTCTAAGAAAATGAGTCATAACACTCACATGTCTCTGATAAAGTTCTTAGAAAAAAATCGATACGGCAGTCATTGAAGCTTATTTCTATTTGTATGCAAATGTGGGATTGTATGTTGAGCTTTGTTTTACTGGAAATTTGGTTAACTTTCATGTTACTTTGGTTTACTGGAAATTTGGTTAATTTTTATGTTAACTTTGTTTTACTTTGGCAGCATTCGCATGTTACCTAAGACATGTTGTTTTATGCCTAAACCGGCCGAATCAAACCGCATCAAACCGGTTATGAATGGTTTGGTTTGGTTTGGTTTTCATTTTGATTTTAGGTAAAACCGAACCACACCGAACCGTAAAAATTTAATTGGTTCAGTCGTGATTTGAGGGTTAAACCGGACCAAACCGAACCGTGCCCCACGCCTACGTGTAAGTTGGACGTGAGAGGTTTAAAGCCCCTTATTTCCAACTTCTAACATATTCAACATTTTTTGCTGGGACCACTAGCGGTTTGGTTTGGTTCATTGATGGTTTTGGATATTCCGAATCGCTTCGACGGTCTAGGGGTTTGGGTTGGGCCAAAAAACCAAGACCTTTAGATTGTCGATTTTTTGAGTCGTGTCAGTTGGTTTTGTCAGGTTATCGGGTGAAAATCCCAGCCCTCAAAATACCTTATCCAAACACACCCTTAAACAATTATAAGTTTATCATGATGCTAACGGAACTTTAGATCAGCTTAATGATCGATTATGCTGGGTATTGTCAAAAAATTTCAAGCAAGTGTTCAACATGCAAGAAGTATTATTGTTTTCAGCTTTATTTATTCTTATTGCTTTTTCTCATCCAACAGTCCATGGACCACTATATCTTATGAGAATAAAATTATCATCTGGTTTAGCATTTTCTAATACAAAATAATTAGATTTGTGACACTTACGCTTTTCGATTTTGTGACTTAATGACACATAAAACATATTATAGCTTCCAAAATTTTGAAATTATTGAGATAAAAGAAGTGGTATATATTTGTAAATTGTTGAAGAATGTAAAGTACCACATCAAAAACTTGACAAAATAAAATACGATATATATATTATGTGGTTCCGCTACTAATTTTACAAAACCTTTTTGGGTACAAAAAATGTTAGATTGAATAATTAGGGGTGGACATTTGAACAGAGGTGCCACACCAAACCGAACTGGAAAAAAGGGAAAGAAATAGTTTGACTTGAACCGATTCAGTTCTTGAATTTTACCACTTAAAAATAGAACCAAATGGAATATATAATGTTAATTGTATTAGTGTTGTGAACCCTGAGTGCAAACTATGAAACTCAAACTCTTACGAGAGAGGGGGGTCTCTCATGCACCTACACAATCAAGATGGCATGAGAGTTTGAACATAGGATCATTTTTTATTTGGGAGTTTCACTAAAATACTCAAAATGGGGACTGAAAATTATAAAATACCCAACAACCAAAACACTTTATAAACATACCAAAAACTCATCATTATACACACTCAAAACCCATTTATAAACATACCCAAAAAATATACAATTGTTGATTGTGGGGTTGATTTTGGGTATGTTTCTATGTTTAAATAGTAATTGGATATTTTTATAAATACATATATAAAATTGAGTATTTTTATAAATATCTCTTTTTATTTTTTGCTACACCACGATGGCAAATTGTTTTTTATCATTGGGCTAGACCGCGATGACAAATTGTTCCCGTGGCCGTTGCAAACTTGCAACTACGCAAACTTACCATATTCTCCGAAATTTCCATGTTGCCCCTACCGACCAACGCGCTCAAGTCAAGGTCACAAAATAAGCTCACATTCCTCCGTGTCATTGTCTTTCTCACATTCAAAACACCTTCTCCTTCCCTTCTATTTAAGAAAATCTGAGAGACTTCAATTCGCAATAACGTAGCTCAGATCTTCACACCCACCCATACCCACAGGTATGGCTTCTTCTCTGTCCATGTATATCAATCTCTGAATTCATTTACGCTGCAATGGAATTAGGTTTTGATCTGCGTTTCTGTCTCCAACGCTTTTGCTTCGCATCGTGTTTGTTAATGCATGATTGATGTATTTGTTTGATATCGATCGTTATTTCTTTTTGTGTTTTTGGCTCAGTTTTGAGTTGCATTTGTTCTGATTTTGTAAATTCTGCGTGGATCTGATTTGATCCGTGTTTGCTTGGTTTGGTTACGCACTGTTTGGGAGACACTAGCAAGCTCAAGCCTTTTCCTTTCTGTTTAACCATTTTTTGGTGATTGATTGTGTTTCTTTTGAATTTCAGCCTACATTTGTCAGTTTAGCGCTCGATCCGAGTCTCCATGATGCTTTAATATGTATTCATGTTGAATGATTCGATCAATTCATTCCTGTTTTTGGTTGAATTTTGGCCTTTCTGTTATCTGATTATGCTAATTCTTCTTCGATCTCAATGGTAGATATGATTGGTGTTGAATAGAATCCTGAGAAAAAAAGGAGGGAAAGATTGACAATGAAATTTTGAATTTTTTTTATATGTTGATTAACTTGCAAAGATAAATCGCGAAGCTTGAGCATTAGATCAGAACGAGAACTTTTACGTTTGTTTTGCATACCGTCTTCTATTCTGCACCCGAATTGCGTGTTGGATCTGTGGTGAATTGAGTGAGTGAAGGTTTTGAATTGAATGATTTGAAATTTGTAATGGGAAAGATCTAGTTCTGATAAATTTTACATTTCTTTGGAAAAATTTTAATCACTTTAATGATCAAATCTATGCCTTTTGTTTTGCTAATTTAATATGCATATTTTGTTGTGGAGAAAAATACAATTTAAAATTTGTTTCTGACTTGTATGGCCTCTGCTTGTATAGATCACACAGTTTATAAGATTTGTTAGCATGTTAAATCTTTTTGCACATTCAAGAAAAAGCATTGATTTTTTTTAATTTGTTTGTATACCTAAAATTTTATAATTGCAATGTTTTGGTTTGTGCAGATAGGTAATCAGACACATTTAGTTGGTGCCCATGGGAACAGTTGTTGATGCTGCTGCAAAGAAGGTATACCTTGGCTTTTGTTTTTAGTATTAAAAGAGATTCTGCAATTACGCACTGCTTCTTCTGGAAATTTTGTCCAATTTAAGTTGATATTGCATTCTTTGGTCTGTTCAGTGCTAAATTTACTGAGAAATGAAATGCTTTCATTTAGTCTTCTCCTGAGAACATTATTCTGGATGATGTTTGTTGTGGTTTCAATATATATACATATATGTTTTTTATTTATTTTGATAAATACATCCTACTGCAGGAGGCTAAAGGAAGCTTAGCTGATCTGAACCCTACAGTTGTTTTTGTATTGGGTAAGAAAAAAATTAACTTGAACTAGTAGTATCCTAATCATCTTTGTTTCTCTGAGATTTATAGCTGTTTGCTACCTGAGAGAAGATGTACTAATCTTGTTCATGATTTTAATTGCTGTTTTTGCTTTTTTCTTAATAGTTCAGGGAAAACATGTGCATGGTTTAAAGTCCTATCGCAAAGCAATTATCTTTAAGTATGATCGATAGGCATTTTGGTTTTTATTTCAATTTACCCTGGTATGGGAAGACTAATTACTGAAATGATCATTAGGTTTGTTTACTAGCGGTGTTTTATTTATACATTCTCTTTCTGTTTTTTACTAGCTATACTAAAGCTTCCAGCCATTTCCTTGGTACCACTCCTCTCTTCTTTTGAAGTATCTATGGTGTCTTTTACCAGTTGTTTCTTTTGATTGCCTAGGTGGCCCTGGCAGCGGAAAGGGTACCCAATGTGCAAACGTTGTTCAGCACTTCGGGTATACCCATCTCAGTGCTGGTGATCTTCTACGAGCTGAAATCAAATCTGGTTCTGAAAATGGGTATGGCATATCTGTCTTATAATCTAGACAAATGTTCATTTTGAAATTATCTCTCTTTACGGAAATATGCATCTTAAGATTAAGAAAGATGCTCCAAGTGTAATTAAGATTGAAGTCTTAAAATCTCACACCCTCACACACATATGCATTTAATTCCTGGGATATTTCACTAGTTGTGTAGTCTACTATTTGCACTTGATAGTTATCTCATTTTATGGTAGTGGGTTATACGATGAGTTCAGTAAAAGATATCTCCAGTTTCCATGGATTCATTGTCAAACGTAGCCCCTCTCATATAAGATGAGGTGTAAGGTTAATAACGTTGAGGATGGTTGCCTTTGTTGTGTACACTGGTCCTTGTATCACCATTTGATTAAGAATGAGCATACTTGGATTGTAATTAGTCTTTTCCAATTAAGCCAAACACTAGAAAAAGTGTTTGCACAGAAGTGTCTTATTTTATGCCTTTTAGTTGAGAAATGATTGCAAACTTAGGCTGGACTTTGTATTCCCATGAAATTGTTTACATCTCTTCATGTAACAACACTGACAGGACCATGATTTCAAATATGATTAAAGAAGGAAAGATTGTTCCTTCTGAAGTAACAATTAAACTTCTTCAGCAAGCAATGCTGGAAAGTGGTAATGACAAATTTTTGATTGATGGGTTTCCTCGTAATGAAGAAAATCGTGCTGCATTTGAGGCTGTGGTAAGCCCTTTGCATACATTTTCCTCATGATTTTAACTGTAGCTTTTGGTAATTGAATATCTTTTTCAAAATGATTGATTTACTTGTTGAAGCCAATGCCCAACTCTGTTAATGGTTTTGCAGACTAAAATCGAGCCTTCATTTGTCCTGTTTTTTGATTGTTCTGAAGAGGAGATGGAGAGGCGCCTCTTGGGTAGGAACCAGGTTGGAAAACTATGATTAATCCTTTTAAAGGATTTTGTATATTGTCTTAGTAAGATGATATTTTCTATTTTTCATTTTCAAAATAATTATGTTGATTTTCTGATTTTTTTTTTTTTGTTGGGGACAATGAAGGGAAGAGAGGATGATAACATAGAAACAATAAGGAAGCGATTTAATGTTTTCCTAGAGTCTAGTCTCCCTGTGATAGAGTACTATAACTCCAAGGGGAAAGTTCGGAAGGTAATTTTTCGATTTGTTTTAGTTTTCCTGGGTTTTATGTCACTACATTGTATATTTAGTTATAATAATTCGTGTTAACCATATGTTCCGTGTTAACCATATGTTCTTGCATGTTTGTTGAGATCACTGTTGTTTTCACCCTCAGATTGATGCTGGAAGGCCTATTGAAGAAGTTTATGAGTCAGTAAAAGCTATTTTTGCCCCAAAAAATGAGAAGGTAATGGGCCATTGCCATGCTTTGATGAAATGCTTAATCTTGTTCTGGATGTAATGGTTTAAGATATGATAAGGGGAGTTTGTAGATGCTGTTCAATGGGAGTGTATTGTCTTCCTAGTGTGGTTTTGTAAATATAATTGGTGAACTAAATGCTTCAGATAGTAAGCTTTATTGGCAGCCTATATTGGGAAACCAACTTCATTAGATAACAAAAGGGGACATTTGAGTTTAACGTTTTATGAAAGTGAAGGAACTTTTTAGAATTACGAATGACCTAAGCATGATGTAGTTTAATGTTGACATATGTTTCCTTATCAGTTATCACCAATTATCAGTTATCACCAACTGTAAGCACAATTATGGCAAACGAAATCGATCATGTAAGGCAAGAAATCATCAGAATGTAGCTACAGTCAGAAGCATAGCCTGAAACAATGCAACTTAGAACATAGTAGGAACAGCATATGTGTGCATATGCCTGTAGTTGGAGGTTGGGATTTAAAACAACTGACCAGAAATATTTGAGGGCAACTGGCTAGCTAAAACCAAACAGGAGGGGTAAAAAAAGGAACTGAGAGATTTCTCACACTTCAGATCAAGGGCGGAAATTTATTTGACATGTTTTGATACGGTTTTGAATTTGAAAGTGATGGGTTGGGTAAAAAACAATTTACTGCCTGTAAAAATAACTTGAACCGTACCAAGAAGAGAAATTCAAGATATGCTAGTCTCTTTTTTTAATTTTCTTTCCTGTGGAATCTTAGCATGCAGTTGCTCATCTGTACATTTTCCCTTGCCATGGACGTTAACTTGAATTGCACCAAGAAGAGAATCTAGATATGCTAGTTTTTCATCATTTTTTTTTCCTAAATAATTTTGCTTGCCTGTGGAATCTATCATGCAGTTGACAAAGTGCACATTTTCCCTGTCATTGATGTTAACTTTTTCGGTTTGCAGGCTGATTAATTGCTGCAAGTGTGTCCAAGATTTCAGATCTTATGTCTATTGAGGTAAAACCTTCATTTTGAACCACAAAAATAGCAGTTTACACGTGGTGATATCACCTGGTTTTAATTGTGTGCAAAACCTTCAATTTGCACATAAGCACACATTCTCTTTTTACATGTTTACATTTAGGACCAGGAATCTCAAAATTAGATATAGAAATAGAAAAAGAATGGAAGATGTTCTCATGTGACCCCACATGACTGGAATAAAGTTATGTTGATGATGGTAGGTTTTCCATTTAGGACCAGGAATTGGAACTATTCGGGTCACTTTTAGGGTTGACAATCTTAATTGAGATTAAAAGTAGACACTCAAGTTTTGTTTGTAATCTTTGGCCTAACAAAAAAACTTTGTTCACAATCAACTGCTTAGCAAACTGAGATGCCTGAGCAAAAACATGCCGCCGACATTCAAATGCCTGTGTTTAATTCGAGTAGCCTGCACCATCACACACACCTCCACATGCATGCACACAGGCACTCTCACTATTTAACCTATGCAAATGTTGACATGTTTTTATCTTTCTATGGTGTCTTTCTTTCAGGTGATGCAATTGTTGGCTGCATATATTGTATTCTTTTGAGGGTTTTATTTTTGGTGCTTACATATTATAGAATGTATTCTAGACACTTGAGGTGTATGCCTCTAGTCTTATATTGGTGATTGTGTTCTAATTTTAAGATTTATGGTAATAGTTATGGCAATAATCTTCTGTTTCAAGTGTTACAAGTAGCTATGCATCCCTTACCCCCTTTTGTTTCTTGGGCGATAAAGCGCTCGAATTAGAAAATTTGATGCAAGACAGCAATAAAAGAGAGGAAATTTCATTGAGAGTTATTGTTGCAAAGATGCATTGTACTTGTAATTTTCTGTGTTCCTTAGGGGTGGGTTGATAATCAAGGAAATGATTGGTTTTGGGTAAAGTTCAAATTTTAATTCCTTATGTCGTTAAAGAGAAAAAAGTTAGATTAAAGTTAAGTTAATGGTTTTTAAAGTAACACTTAAAACTGATGTACATGTTAACTTTAACACAAAAGTGAACTAAAACTGATTCTCACAGGTTCTAAACGAACATGATTCCGTTCTCCTTAATGGTATCAAGAACAATTCCAAGCCTACCCTCAATCCTCTCATTCTTCTTGGGCTCAAAAGACATTGCAAATACATCAGCATCCTTGCACCTCTCTGCGATCAGGTTTCCTATGACTTGACACGCATCGTTGTCGACAAGTGACGTCAACGAATACCTCAAATCCTTGGAATTTGTGCTAGCCACGGATATCACTTTGCTGGTACCCCGGTGCATCACTTTGGCATGGATAAATCGTTTTGAAAAGAAAACATCCAGTAAAAATGGCCTCATGTACATATCCGTCCTTTGCGACCATGATTTCCTATTAGGTCTTTTTGCAGCCTCACCTCGAGATCTCCGGGTCCATGCAGCTCGAATGAAGGAATCCTGCGAAACAAACAAGAGCACTCTGAAACCTTTTCCTCCGTTTCACTGGTTGAAAGTTTAACTGAGGAAGAATCATGACTCGTACAATCTAAACTAGCCCTGATGTAGGCCATAATAACTATAATACAATTTAAAGACTTCTACTTCGTTGTAACAAGGGAAAACAAAGACTTTCTACTTTGTGAAGGGGGAATAGAACCAAAAATTGGACAATTTATAAGTACAAGCTAAGTACGTCCTTCAGTATAGTCATGCAATTTTATATCTTGAGGTGCATAAAAACAAACCCTAAAATAGGCAATTAGGTCTTGCAAGGTATTAAGAATCATAACTCATTGAAGTCACTTCTAAATGTACCCTTAAAAAAATTGAAAGAATTCATGTAATTAAAGTGATATCAACCTAAAAGAACTTGCATTCTCCAGTCCAAAAAATAAACATTAATTTCACAAATTGACAGCCAAGCTTCTACTGTTAAGCACAACATTATTATGTCATATTAATCAGTTCCTCTTGCATTCAAAAACCGAATAGTTGAATTCCCCCATAGCTCATTGTCCAAAAGATTAAGCTCAATGCCAGTTGAGTATAGCCCAGTTGGTTGAACTCTTCCACCTCCACCCATGTGGATAGAGGTCCAAACCCCTAAGCAACCAATGAATATTTGTGTAAACCTCCCCCCAACCCCCCCAAATCGTTTGTACTAAAAAAGATTAAGCTCAAACGTGCCAAAACCAACAAATTCCCTATAGCTACGCAGCACAATTAGGACTTTATGAAGTAAATTGGTTCATAACCATCATAAACATAATGCGATAATTTGAAAACTAGCCAGTCTTCAAAATATGACAGCCATAAAAGAAACCACTACTTATCATAGCTAAGTCCAACAATCTCCCTTAGGGTTCACAGTTCCCACACCTTTTATTCTCCTAGTCATTTCAGCAAACACCTTAGCTACATCAATTGAAATCGAAGTGGGCATCCGCGAAATTATATTCCTTCTACACAGCACATAACCATTCTATAAGAAATCAAGCAAAATATCTATTTTTTTTATACACAAAATAGAATTGGGTCAGTCGCTGTTAATTAAGGAGACAAAAAAAACTACGGCTTTCTCATCACATTTAAGACAGTCATTTGGGTTACCTACAACAGATGATTCAGTCCATATGCATGCAATCACAACTTCAGAAAATCAATGTTTATGAACAATTCCCAACATTTTTCTCATGATAAATATTAGGATTAAACAAGAAAAGTAAACTTAAAATAAGACAAGAAATAGAAAGTGAAAGTGAAAAAGAAGTAATGGAAACATGCCTTGTTGTGCGTGTGAAGGGAACTAGGAGGGGCTGTGATGCAATTGAAGGAGATGCCAAGGTTGGGAAAAGAAGATGCCCATGAGAGCCGAGCGGGTTTCACTGAACCACAGGGATTTGACAAAAGAGGAGGAGGAGCTGATATGCAGGCCATCTTAAGTTTTTGTTTTTGTTTTTAAAGAACTTTCCTATTAAGAGAGATGATAATATATTAAGAGGATGTATTCAATTAGGATTTTAAAAGACTATTTTGGGATAAATAAGTCTTGTGATATTCAATTAAGACTTTTAAATAATCTAAAGACTTTAAACAAGTAACAAAAAATCTTTTGGTATTCAAAAACTTGCTAATTTCGAATGATTTTTTTAAAATAGGGAATTGGTGTGACTTTTTAGTGGGAGGTATAACTACCAAACCCTATAAAAAAATCCCACCCTAACCCATCAAACTTTTCACGTGAGATTTTTTTTTTGTCTGCTAGAGAAGGCGAACAGCTCTTCAACAAGGTATTGCCTCCTTCTCGTGCTATGTCTTCTTGCGTTTATTGTCTATATATTTGTTATATGCCATGTTTGTATATGATCTGTGTCTATGGCCCTTCGTGGGTTGCTGCTATCTTTTCATTGCTTCGTGGGTCTGTGTCTCGTAACAATTGTTGCTACCTATTGCATGAACAAAACAGGTCTGGTCCAATATAGTAGAATTCGTATTTCTTTAATGACTTTATAATAGCACTCAAGAATGACCAGACCAATACAGTAGTTTGATACTCTCATCGACAAATACATGAGTTTCTAGGAAATCAGTATTTTTCAATTCAAAGATTAACCCCCACAGGGATTGCCAACATATGTTAGTATTTTCAGTTCAACAGTAACATATGCTTATTATTGTAGCAGACCAACAAGATTGTCTTTTATTTTTATTTTGAGTTTTAGGGGGGTGTATTTTATCATCCTTCATCCAAGTCTAATAAGGGAAAGCAATATATTAATATCACAAAATGTATTAACAGCTTGTAACTTTAATTTGGAATTCATGTACGTTCTTAGCGGGTGGGAGGGTTCATCTCATGATTCAAAGCTACTAAATAACGTATGTTTTGGAACTCTTGATTTTGGACTTGAGTGTTAAGAAAGAATTGAAGTGAAATTCAGGGATATAGACTCAAACTCTTGTGCAGTATATATCGCAATATTCTTCAAACAAGTTGAGGATAGAACAAGTTGTTGACTTTGGAAGTACACTAAGTCAAGTCCGCCGGCGGCTTATGAAATGGGGTGAGGTGGAGGTTAATATGATCTCATCTTTTATTTCTTGTCCTTTTCATGTACAGTGTATTGAATTGAGATTTTAAAATACTATTTATGGATAAATAAGTCTAGTGAATTTTAAAAGACTATTAGGAACATAATGACTTGGAAAGACTTTTTTAAAGATTTTTTATATTCAGGATTTTTTATGGTTGAATTTTAAAGATTTATATCATAATAATTTATAAGATTTGGAAGGACCACATGGATTCTTTATAGCTAATGAGTTTGGATTTTCTGCTCATCCTTACATAAAACGATAAATAAAAGCAAACATTCAAAGTTACAAGAGTCAATGAAAAAGATAACAAAGAAAGACAAGTTAAATAAAAGCTTCATGTCCTCATAAGTAGCATTTCTCCACATATCTAAAGCTATGGTAGCCCTCCATGCATTAGCATGTTCTCGTTGCTGCTCTTGGGTTTGAACAATAGGTTCCAAATTATCTTCTTCATTAACTGGTAATACTGAAGATGAAGATTCGTCTGTTGGTTCAATTGGAAATTCATCAGAACGACACTCTTTGCGAAGAAAGTTATGTAGTGCTGCACATGCTAACACAAGCTTTGCTTGTGTCTTAAATGGAAATGGAGGCGCTGACTTAAAAATTGTGAATCGCGATTTAAAAATGCCAAATATCCTCTCGATCACGTTCCTCAATGACGCATGGCGAAGATTGAACAATTCATTTTCATTTTGAGGGTCATTACCATGACCTGCAAAATCTTGGGGATGATATCGCACACCACGAAATGGAGCTAAAAATTGGCACCGATTAAGAAATCCACAATCCACTAGGAAATCCACTAGATTATTTAAAAGTCTTAATTGAATACCATAAGACTTATTTATCCCAAAATAATCTTTTAAAATCCTAATTCAATACACCTCCCTAAGTCAAGGAGTATTGACTATTCTGTTTCTTAAAAGTCATGAAGAAAACAACATGCAATAAATTCCATCTTTGCAACTTGCAAGGCAAGACTACTCTGTTTTGAAGAAAACGACATGCAATAAATTTCATCTTTGCAACTTGCAAGCAAAGACTACTTTGTTTCTTAAAAGTCATGAAGAAAACGACATGCAATAAATTTCATCTTTTTATGTAAGGATGAGCAGAAAATCCAATCTCATTAGTTAGCATCATACAAATAAAAAATCCATGTGGTCCTTCCCAATCTTATAAATTCTTATGATATAAATCTTTAAAATCCAAACATAAAAAATCCTGAATATAAAAAATCTTTAAAAAAGTCTTTCAATGTCATTATGTTCCTAAATAGTCTTTTAAAATCCACTGGACTTATTTATCCATAAATAGTCTTTTAAAATCTCAATTGAATACACCCCCTTTAGTTTATGTTTACATTTTCCACGCTATCCAATTTTATGTGCCACCTCCAGATTCTATATATACCACCCCTTCTATACTAGGTTGATATAACTTACAATTAAGAAAGCCCTGAGAGCAAGAAAGCAAGAAAACCCAATGGCAATGAAGCAATCTCACGTAGTCATCTTTCCATTCCCACTCCAAGGTCACATGAAGCCCTTGCTATGCTTAGCCGAGCTTCTCTGCCATGCAGGCCTTCATGTCACCTATGTCAACACTCACCACAACCACGAGCGCTTGGCCAACCGCCAAGCCCTCTCTACTCATTTCCCCACCCTCCATTTCGAGTCCATCCCCGATGGCCTCCCCAGGGACGACCCCCGTACCCTGAGTAGCCAGTTGTTGATTGCGTTGAAGACATCCATTAGGCCTCATTTCCAGGAGCTGCTCAAAACCATTTCGCTTAAGGCCGAATCTAATGATGCTCTGGTGCCACCTCCGAGCTGTATCATGACAGATGGGCTCGTGACTTTTGCGTTTGATGTGGCGGAGGAGCTGGGGCTTCCCATTCTAAGTTATACCGTTCCTTGTCCTCGTTACCTGTGGACTTGTCTTTGTCTCCCCAAGCTCATTGAGAATGGCCAGCTTCCTTTTCAAGGTAAGAGTCTCTACTTCACCTCTTATTTTATTCATCTCTATATATATATATGAACGACCTCCATCACTTCCATTTTTCGTTTGTTAAGAGAAAAAAAGAAAAGAAATACAACCACGATGGGGTGGAAGGATACAAAAAATATTTTGGAAGCTTCGAATCTTTAATGTGGCAAGTTGGTCTTGACTTCCTCCCACGCTCATAAGTCATGTAACACTTATTTTATTCAACGCCATCGAATTAAACATTTATTTTATTCAAATTTTGTTTGTTTTTGGTCTTATGAAACTTACTTACATGGATTTTGGAGAATAGAAAACATAAATAAAACTTGAAATATAAACACTAATAAATTGACACGTAACACGTTGGGGTGGAATGATACATGTAATATTTTGGAAGCTTCTAACAAGATCCTCCCGCGCATGTAACACTAATAGAATATTTTGGAAGTCGTCAGCACAAAGCTGTCATAATTAATTAACTTGCTTTTTTAAAAAAAAAAATTTAATAATGTGATTTGTGAGTTCTAAACAGATGATGACATGAATGTGGAAATTACGGGAGTGCCTAGAATGGAAGGCCTTTTGCATCGCCAAGACTTGCCAGGTTTTTACCGAGTCAAACAAGCTGACCACCCATCTCTTCAATTCGCTATCAACGAGACCCAAACCCTAAAACGATCCTCAGCTCTCATTCTCAACACAGTTTATGAGCTCGATGCTCCTTGCATTTCCCATATGGCCCTCACGTTTCCCAAGATTTACACCCTTGGACCACTCCACGCTCTCCTCAACTCCCAAATTGGTGACATATCTCGAGGTCTAGCATCCCACGGCTCTCTTTGGAAAAGCGACCTAAATTGCATGACGTGGCTCGACTCTCATCCGTCCAAATCGGTTATCTACGTCAGCTTTGGGAGTTTGGTCCACTTGACATATGCCCAGGTGATAGAGTTTTGGTACGGCCTGGTCAACAGTAGACACCCATTCTTGTGGGTCATGAGGTCCGACATCACATCTGGGGACCACCAAATTCCCGCGGAGCTGGAAAAGAGTACGAAGGAAAGAGGGTACATAGTGGATTGAGTTTCGCAGGAGGAGGTGCTGGCGCACAAATCAGTAGGTGGGTTTTTGACCCACAATGGGTGGAACTCGACGCTTGAAAGCATTGTGGCTGGGCTGCCCATGATCTGTTGGCCGAATTTGGGGGACCAATATATTATTAGCAGAACTGTTTGCTGGCAGTGGAAGATTGGTCTCCAATTGAATGAAAATTGTGACCGGTCCAACATTGAGAGCATGATACAAACTTTGATGGGACCCAAAAGGGAGGAGATCCAGAGCTCCATGGATGCCATTTCGAAATTGGCTCATGACAGTGTTGCCGAAGGTGGATCTTCTCACAACAACTTGGAGCAGCTGATCGAATACATTCAGATTTGCAACACCAGAACTAGCTAGCTAGCTAGCTGGTGATATTATATTTCATTTTTCATTGGAATAATTTGTTGTGTTATTTGGTGATGAGGTTTGGAAGATTGGGTTTGATATGAAGGATAAGTCTAATGTAAGTGCTTTGAGGGAAGATCATGCAAGTGAGCACATTCCCAAGTCTGGAGAGGTTCGCAAAATTGGCTCAGAATGCTGTTAGTGAAGCTGGCTCGTATGTCGTACAACAACGTGGAGAAACTTATTGAAGACCTAATAAAAGAAATTGTGTATCAAGTAGATTGCTTAAGTTTATATGTCTTGTTCGTGTGTGCTAGTATATATGTATCATTGCTTCTTGAATAAACAATCCAAAATTTCCATCCACAAGTGAAGTGATACATGCATGCAATGCAAGGGGTCAATCGAGCTCTTTTCCAATAAATGTTCTTGTTTATAACTTCAATTGTAGGTGTTGGTGTTCTATTGTTTCGTGGGATTAAAACAACTTCCGTCATGATTAAATGTTATCTTATTATCATATTCGCCTCATGCCTAATAGTAATAAGCAGAGAAATTTGACCACAAAAAAAAAGGGGTATGCAAAGTAATGGTAAGTTAAAAAAAAAAAACCGATTATTTGTTTTGTAACCACAACAAGAGTTCTTCATAAAATAAAATTATGAAAATTCAGACAATCCTCCACAATCACGATAGCAAAAGTCTCATGTAAACACACTATACAACATCCCCAAGTGTTTGATTTTATTTGTTATATGTCAATTGTCAAGCATATATACCAAAAGTCATTGCAATTAGAGTTTTTTTATTCCATGTTTCCTTATCTTGTGGAGGAATTAAAAGATTCTCTTCACGTTTCCAGCCTCCCAATCAATAAGCTTGTAACGTATATATAAAAGAGCATATTCTATAAAGTTCATATTTGGTGTCTAAAATTGAATTGAATTGAATAACTCGCTAGATTGAATATTCGTTTTCAGCCTAATGAATGTTTAGTTTCGAATTTTCCTTCATGACTTATGTAATTGGTCTTAATGCGTGCATAATATATAGAAAATGGGCATGGATAGTTGGCTAGATCAATGAGAATTACAAGCAGAGTCAACACTGAACCCAACCCACAAAGAATCATAGAAGGAAAAATGAAAACGGCAAACAGTATACCCAAAAACCAGAAACCCAATAAATTCTTCTTTCCAAATTTACAAATAGGGAAAGAAAGAGAAAAGGGCAGATCAAAATAAATAAAATCCAAGAAAATAGAAATCTTGTACTCATCTAAATGAATAACCCCAACCCACCAATCATCAGGGGAAGAGAAACCCTGATAAAACAACATCTTTAGAACTCAGAAATAGAAATGGCGAATTACAAAGAGTATATTAATAAAATAAAATAAAAATTTTAAAGGACCTGGGAATAGAGGCGCCTCTAGCAATTCCACCGCCCCTGCAGAACTTGATCTTCCTGCATCACAGAATAACAAAGAATATATTAATATATAAAAAAAGTAGAAAAAAAAGCTTATACAGAAAACAAAATACAAAGGAAAGCCATGACTGAAGCAAGTCCTACTCTAGCTCTCAGATCTGAGAGGTTGAGGAGAGAGAACGAGAGGTGGGTAATCCACCGAATATTTTATTGGATTACAATTATTAGGAAGGCTCTAATCAAATATTAGTCATGAAAAATTACTGTTTCGGTGTTAATCACAATAATTAGTTTTATATTTATTATATTTAAATCAACTGTCACCAAAATATTAAAATGTGAGAGATTAGTCACAAACAAATAGTAGTGATAAGTAAACAAAAGCATTGGCCAACCATTCAATTGTCACCAATACCAATAGTTAGTTACAAAAGGGTGACTATTGGCCTTTTTTTTTTCTTTTTTTTTCTAGTGTTAGGTTAAAATTTAGTATTTATAGGCCAAAGGAATTCCTCCAAAAACAAAGAAAACTGATTTGTAGAGAATAATTGAGAAATAGCGGGAAAATAGGAAAGCCAAAGGAATACCTAAACTAAGGGGGGTGTATTCAATTAGGATTTTAATAGATTTTTTTGAAGCTTAAAAGTCTAGTGTTATTCAATTATGACTTTTAAGTAATCAATAAAAATCTGATGGTATTCAATTAGGATTTTAAAATCATCAATGCAAGTATGATGGTATTCAATTAGGATTTTTAAAAGATTAGAAGAATGACAATTCAAACTATCATCTATACAAAGTAATATGAGGCCCTCATGCAGACAGTACGATCTTATACTTTTCATTGTTCATTGATCACTAGAAACAATGTCACTTTCTGCAATTCCTAATTTGTTGGTTAATTTTGATTTTTTTTTTCACAGCATATATTTTAATATCTACATACAATGTCATACCCGAGCATATATGAAGATCATGACAGAGAGGAAGAAGAAATTAATAATTAAGAAATTGATAATTAAGAAATTGGTGAACAAGAAATAAATGAAGAAATAGATGAAGAAGAAATCGATAATGAATGACTTTTGTTTTCCTTGAGCCATGTTTAGTTGCTACATGACGTTATTGTTATTACTTTTATCATTTGGTTATTTTTATCCATGTGACATAATTAATCCATGTTATTATATAATTTTTATTTCATATGAAATCCTAGAGCAAATCTTTGATTCTTTGGAGAATACAAAAAAGTCCAAGTGAATCATAAGAGAATCATGTCATTACAATCTATTAAAATTATAAGTAAAATCTTGTAATTACAAATCCTGCTGAAATCAATTACATTAAAATCATGCAATTACAATATATTAAAATCCTAATTGAATAAATCTTCCTAAACTTACACACATTACACTTGAATCCTAGTTTTAACCCTTAGACAATAACTCGAGCAGCAATTATTCCAAACCAGTGCCATTTTAACTCATTGTCGCGCCTTTGTGGTGTTCGAACAGACGACCGAAACGATAAAGGCCTTGCGCTCTGCCAACCCTAAGTTCTAAATTCTCTACTTCAGAACCCTTGAAGGAGGTAAAATCATTTTGCGTCTATTACTCTATTAGTTTCACAAAGAAGTTTCCCACTTTACCACAGACACAAGTGAAATTCGAAAGCGAGAGAGAAAAAGAAAAAGGAGATGATGAACGACGCGGACTCTGAAATCTCCTCAATGAAACCCAGCAACAATAATAATGCTGCCAAGGTCACAAAGCCTCCTTTCGTACCAGCCAAAGACGACACCAAACCTGTGCTTCAAGACCCAGTCAGTTCTCTCTCTCTCTCTCTCTTTCTCTCTCCATACAATACAAACATGAAGGTTTTTCTTTTTCGGTTTGATTTTTAATATTTGGACTCTTTTAATTTTATTTTATTTGGTGGTTGGTAGATACTGAGGTCTGATCCGATTGAGACAGAGGAAGCTGTGCTTCGGTTGCCTACACTTCCTATTGACAGATCAAAAAATCCTCAACCCAAAATGATTTGAGATGTTGTTGTTACTCTACTCTTATGGAGAATGAAATTGTACTTTCATGGAGAATGAATGATGAAGTCTGAATGATATCAAATGGTTCAAGATTTCCCTTTATATTACCTTTTCTTTTTCTTCTTATTAATGTAATATTTCTGGGTGAAAAAGCTCTTCTTAGTTCCAGTGTTAATTGCCTTTTAATTTTTGTTGGGCAAAACCCAGAGTTTTTTTTTTTAAATACATGTTGATTTTGCATCTTTGTTTGGTAGCATTACAATTTCAATATATCTTTTTTAGTCATTTTATATTATGATAAATTAGTAATTCAATAAATAATTTAGTGATAGAGTGTATTCAGTTCATTTTAGGGTTTGTTTAGCAGCATCATATAATACTTTAACCCTTTATTTGGATGGAGGAAAATAACTTGGGATTTAGCTAAAAGTCGAAAATTGAAGAGGATAAATTGATTTTTTCATTGTTTGGCAACATAAACATGAAAATTATTAAATGATGCTTGGAAAAAAATCATGAAAATTGGATATCAAAATTTCCAAATTTAATTTCCGCCAAAAGAAGCTTCATTTCACAATTTTTATTGAGCAAGAATTCATTTTTTACAATAATTTTTGTTATTTATAAAATTAGACATACATAAATCCAAAAATTGAACCAAGAATTTTAAAACGATGGAGATCCAAACAGAGGGCAAGTGATGAAAACTAATGCCTTATTCATCTAAACAATTATAAACACCCAATGTATGGGTCCATTGAGGAATACATGCAAAAGTAAAGTGAAATGCACAAAATCGATAAGAAAGATAGAGAAGAAACATGTCTTCTTAATTGGTCGAAGATCAAAGATTCTAATGCAACTACTACACCTCCAAGCCTTAACACTTAATGAAGGTGATAGACTGCATAATTTATGAGTATTGTCGTGTCAACAAATAAGTGTGCAAAAATCGGTTCACCCTTAATGAAGTTGATAAACTGCATCGGCATTGATAAGTTCGAACGAGAAGCGCCCCAAGTATGGTAAACCTTATTCATATCCGACATGCCCATAATCAGTTCTGGTAAACCTTGATAAGTTATGGCATGCTCGAATCAAGTTTGGTAAACCCTAATTAGGTTTGTCGAATCAGGTAGACAAGCCTAAGCAACTCCAAAAATATTGTCAAGATACCATGCCCTCTTTGACTTAGGGTGGAATTTCAGCTATATGCCAACATCTCTTTAAGAAGGAACTAATCCTATGACATGTTTACTAATTCGGAATTGAATTAGGGAGAATTGAATTAAGGATGAATTGAATTGAGGAAGAGTTGGATTGAGGAGAATTAGATTCCGGATTCCTAATGAAGTTATTTACTAAACCATATGGATTGAGAGGAGTTAGATTTTGAATTCCTATTGAAGTTGTTTACTAACCCATATGGAATTATGGTAGAAGTGGTGCTAATTACTAAAGTATCCTCATTTTTTGGTTAAAGTAGATGTCATATTTGAAAATTTGAAATTTGTGTGAGGATATAATGGGTAGAAAATATGAATTCCTAATGGGTGCATTCTCCATGAATTAAAATACCACCTCATATAATTCCTCCAAAATCAGGAATTCAATTCCTAATTTTGTATGGGCCCTTCTACTTTTCAATTTCTTGATGTGAAGTAAACATATGAATTCTCCATAGCTTTAATTTAATTCCCTGATTAGTAAACATGCCACTAATTGAATCGCAACATTTCTAATAATTCGGAATAAAACCTGAAAAAAAATTCGAGTATTTGGGTTGACCCGACCAAATTTACCCTTTTAAGTGACAAGAATTACCTCTCTTGTTGGCACCTCACCATAGAAAAAGAGAAAAAAGAGAGAACTTGTGCACGTGGCGCTAGAGCAGATCTACCCAGTGACCCAAAATCAGGAAGAAGACTGCTCGCATCTACCAAAACCCGAAGTGACAAATTAGCAAACAAAAACAGACTCTCCCCGTCCTCTGTGTCTGTGCTGCAAAGAGGAGGAAGAAGAAGAAGAAGAGCAATGGAGGACCAACAGAGACGCTGTCGTTTCCCACAATTCGTGCTCCAACCTCCACTCTGAGAGAGAGTTGGGCTTTCAGCTTTTGCTTCGTCAAGATCCACGAGGAAGAAGAATTGGAGTGAAAACAGAGCCAAATGTTGCCGCGCAGGTTATCCGTCATATTTGGAGGCCTAGGTTACAACACGAACACCGTGACTAATGAGCTCTTGCCCACTCTCAAGGTCCAAACGGATAAGGAAGTCTACAGGCCCGGCGATCCCATTATCATCACCATAGAGATTTCGAACCCTAGCAGCAATGACGGTACGGCTTATTCGCTGTTGATCGAACGTCTGGGGTTTGAGATTAAAGGGATTGAGAAGCTCGATTCCCAGTGGTTCGCCACGCAGAAACCCACGTCTGGATCTAAACAGAGAAGAGGTAGGCAAAAACAAAAAGAAGAACACATTGAATAATTTGGTTCCTGTTTCAGTGGTTTGGAATTTATTTGTGTTTCGTGTTTTTTTTTTGTTACACGAAACATGTAGGTGAATATGTGTTCATGGAATGCTCCACTCAAGCGCTGGTGACGAATCAGATTGTTTCCCCCGGGGCCAGGAAATCATGTGAGGAAAATTTGTGGTTTGTAAGATTGTGAATATTGTTTTAGTGTAATTTAAGATGCTTTGTTAAGTAGTTTTGAGTCGTAGGTGTTAGGATTTACATGGAGAAAGTGTCAATCTTGAAAAAGTTCAGTGTTTTTGTTGTTGTTAGAGTTTCAGACTATTTTCTAAATTGCCTCGTCTTTTGATGGCCAAATGCGTTTCATTGATGAAACAATCAAATTTGCTTCTAATTGCTAAAGGATCAGTCTTTAGAATGGATAGTATACTGAGCTAGATGATGAAGAAGTGGGCCTTTCTTCCAAAATAACACATTACCTTCAACAATGTCGCAACTCTCTTAGCCAAGAATTTAACCATGATGTTCAGATATCATCCTCTATCTTAATCAACTGGAAACCTGGTCAAAGGATAAACCAAAGGTTCAAATTAGGCTTTTGCCTTTTGTTGTCAGATGAGTGGTAACATGAGCCTGATCTGTTGTTGAAAAATACGAGGAATCAATTCAGATGCATATTTTCTTTTTCATTCCAAGGAAGGATGGTGATGTCGAGCCTTTAGCTTGCCTATCTTAAGAAAGAGCTTTTGGGTTGGATTTGCTTTCAGTTCTTTCTGTTAATATTCAATGTTTTCTGCAGACATGGTGCGGTCATTCCTGGCTAGCATTATACCACCATCATATAAAGGTGCTACCATTCGCTATATGTACTATGTTAGAAGTACAATGTCTGGCCAATGGCTGATACTGGAAAATGCTCATTCTCGTGGAGAATCAGTCAAAGATTTTCCTGAAATGGTTGGATTTCCTTAACTTTCTCTGATGGATGTTGACATGAAGTTTCTCCTCTGTGATGGATTTCTGCACTGCTCTAATTTAGATTATATTTTCTGCTTCTGATGCACCATAGTTTACTTATATTTTTCTCTGATTAACAAACTTTGTCCTTTAATGAACTTTCCACATGATGATGTTGATTGAGAAATGGGCTTGTTTGGTGTCCTTGTGTTACATCCTCTGAAGCATTCTTTGCTAAATTTGAATGGTAATTTCGGACTGTTCACTAATCAATTGTAAGAATGGACTTTGGTTCAAAATATACCAAAGGCTTATATGTAGTAATCAGTATATGCGGGAATCATATACTTTTTTCTTTTCCTCCAATTTCTTTTAAGCTTATGTTTTTATAAATTTTCATCTTTTGGTAAATATAATGAACTTGCTTATCCATCGTTGTCATTATCAAACATGTGCAATCAGATGCTTGCACCATAAATACAAGTGTAGACGTGCATGTGTGTGTGTGTGTGAACTCCTGCTTAGGTAGATATTGGTAAAAGACCCTTGCCCTTACAGCCTAGCCTCTTTCTTTGTATATTTACTGATATGTCCACATTTTGATTTCTGAACCCCATCAACTTTAATCATTCAGGAGGCTCGTGTTCCAGTACAAGTATGGGTCACTCAGAAAACCAGTGGCTTGGTGATGGAAGAAGGTCAAAGTGATGGTGAGTTTCCCTTTGGTCAATATAATTCAGATATAGCATCTGGCTGCTAGTTTAGTGGTTTTGATCATAACTTAACAGGGATCATAACCAAATTGTAAAATTGCGTGCATCAAGCTCTCAAAATTTATTGCATTTGAGGATTCTTGTGCATCTTATGAACAAAGCAGATCATTCACCAATAGCCTGTTTGCATCTTTTTTGTACTAATTGAAAAGATAAAGTGGACCCATTACAATAAATTTTAGCTGTCAACTTGCCGATGGGCTAGAATCAATTTGAGAAAAAAGTGAATATTCCTGTGTCAAATTTAACTGTAGGTAAGATCTCCTTTGTTTGTGTAAGAGTAATTGGTTTGTGTGGTTTGTGTGTTACACTATATGAATGCTGCGGTTCAAGTTCTACTGGGCGGCAGACATGTCCTTGAAAATTGCTCATACTTTCTTATAGTACATTTTTTTGTCTTTTTCAAGTAGTGATTGGCATACCTGTAAAGTGTAAACATACTTATGTTCTAAATTTATTCTATTTTTTCAGTCTTTGCATCTTATAATTTTGAAGTATTTTCGTCTGTCTTAATTTCCAGTCATGTCAGATAATATTTTGAGACCAGCCAATTATATATTTTCAGGGATTGTTCCTTCTGCGACCATCCAAATGGATATGTATTGGAAAGAGATGGATGCGGACTCTGATTGGGTAGGCTCTTAATACCACAATATCTTTTTTCATTTATATGTTCCTGGGAATTCTGTTTCTTTCTTTTCAAGCATGCAGAGGCATTACAGAATTATTAAGCAATTTTTGTCTCTAGGAGTTTCAAAATAACGGACACGATCCATTTGATCCTTTATAAGGCAGAACTAATTCCTCTTACAGGTGAGAGCAAATGATACATATGATGGGGTTGAGGAAGGCTATGAAAGCTCAAGGGATGAGATCTCATCTGTTTCTTCATACAATCCCATGAAAGAACATATAAACAGAACCTTCGGAAGTTCGCTATCCTTGCAATCAGCAAGGTCTTCGAATAAGGATAGCCCATATCTTGAAGGAGAGCGCACAAGTTTATCTTCAAATCTAGCACTCCCACAGCTCTCTGTGGCCGAAGTCTTATATGATACTGGCACTGGTAAGTTATATGACCTAGAAAAAGCTTCAAGTCCTATAAATTGAACTTCTCATTGTTCGCATTTCCAAAATAGTTCCTTTGTCGTTTCACCCGTTGTGTTAAGTTATTATGATATTTTTGTTTTCTTATTTTGTTCAGTTACTATTGCAATTTCTTCAGAAATTCCTGTGAGAAGAACCTTGTTTTTCTATTTCTTACAAGTTTCAGAAGATTATATTTCTAAGTCACAAGTTACTTTTGCAAACAGATCTTTCATTGCCCCTGAATTCATCTGCTATTGGCTCTCCAAGCCAGCAACAGAAACTTACAAAGCGCCTTTCTTTGGATGATGAAGCAAGGGCATCTTCTTCACCAGAATCTGGAGCTGTTGAAACATTAGCATGTAAATGAATGCACTTCTTTTCCTTCTTATATATCTCCAATGCTGTGATTTCTGTTTGTGTAGCAATAATTTTCATGTCTCCATGAAAACTAATTTTCCGCAAATATTTTCTGCAGCAGAAGGCTTTAGTCGAGGGAGGTCATACAATATCCGGCTGGATGACCAAGTTCTGCTTAGATTTTCCCCAAAAAATTCTGATTCTAATTATTACTTCAGTGATATGGTAATTTAATTTCTCTATATATTGTCTTATGCCTGATTTGCATCATTATTCTTTTTCTGTTTGTTGGGGTTGTAAACTTTTCAACATCTCTCCATGAAATAGATTGGTGGGACTCTTACTTTCTTTCATGAAGAAGGGGCTAGAAGGTGCCTCGAGGTAGTTGAGATATCACAAGTAATTTTGAAATCATTTTCAGTGATCTGTGAAATGTATTCAGTTATCACTGCCTCATGGGAGGCTTTGTTTTTCAGGTTTCTATAACGTTGGAGACTTCGGAAACTATTAGTCGGCGATTTGTCCATCCTTCTCGGAAGAATTCCCCCACAATTACAAAGGTATTACCTTTTGATTTCAAACTGTCAGTCGAGTGATAAGTGCAGCAGATTGGTACCTAGAAATTATTACATCTTTCCAACCTCGATTCCGATATGTGTTTCTCGAAGTTTGAATAATAACATAATGTTCTTGCCTTTACTGGTATTTGAATCCAAAAAATGAGGCTGTTTGAGCATGGTATGGGACACAAGATACTGATACATTGAAATGGAAAATGATAAAGAGGGCATATCAGTACTAACCGCTCACTTGGTTTTTAAAAAATATTATTTGTTATTGGAAATTAAAACCACCTTGAATTCGCTTAAATCAGTTTCCTCAAGAAACCTAAACCATAACTTCAGTGCAACTGGACAATGAAGGTATGCGGCTTCAGACATTATTAGGTCTACACAAGGCTTTTGGCTGAAGTTACAAGGGTGAAGAGGTGTGGAGATGCCGAGTATTTGATAGTGTGTAGTACTTGGGAAGCAGGGTTGGTTCTGATGTAGGTTAAACTTGAATAGAAGTTCCTGAGGTACCAAATGTCTTAAGGAAGCTTTGGAGTTTTTGGATGCAATAGTGAAAGCTGGACTGTACCAAAGGGGGTGCTATTCTTTATTGCTTGTACTAATATAAGAAGAAAGGAAAAATAAATAAGAACCTAAGAAAATTCACATAAGAGGTAAGGAAAAAGAGTTTGGAAAGAAATTCCTGGTAATTCCATCCATATTTTCATAGCCTTTTGATAGACTGTTGGTTCTCTTTTCCATAATAGAACTAGGTCTCCTAAATGAGGAAGGCAGGCAATATGTAAGAAATAAAGCAATTACAAAAGCTTGTCTAATATACTTGGTTAGAAATTATTGCAAACCCACACAAATTCACCGTGTAAAGTTTCCTCTCTGATTTTATAGAAGGATGTGTGAAACCATATAATGGGGTTGCTCTTGTTGCTTCTATGCTTGTTTCTCTGTAAAACTCTGCCTGCTGCATCAATAAGCTTGTGTTACTATTTATCAAATCATGTTCTAATCCCTGCAAATTCATCTATAAAATCACATCACTCTAATTTATTAACCTTTAATTTCTTCTAGAGTAATGAAGAATTTAATATGTGAACTGAGATGAATTTAATGTGAATGCAGATGAATTTTACTGGTATACCCATTTTATTGATTTCGTTTTCTGCTTGGTTGACGGATCAAATTATCTTTTGTAGATTCAGAGTGATCATTACGAGGTTGTTTCAGATTTGGTGCAGACAAGTTTTCTTTTTTCCATTCCTATGGATGGGCCTATGTCTTTTACCACTCCTCATGTATCTGTACGATGGGTCCTTCGATTTGAATTTTTTACCACTCCGAAGAATGTGGATTGGACCAGGTATATAATTATATGCATCTTCTCAACCAAATGATTAAGAGGTTTCCATGTTAAGTTCATGATTTGGAGTAAAATGTTCATAATTAGTTATGCAGTTCTTTACATGGTTTCCAGATTACCGGTTGTTTGAAATAAATTGAGAAACAAGGTTACAGAAAGTGTCAATCAGACATTGCTAATGAAACTTTGCATCCGTTAAATGTAAGTGTACCAAAACATATGCTAACTCAGCTTTTCCCAAAATCCTAATTTTGACCTCAGGTACGAGCATCCTCTTCTGATAGAGGGAAGAGAAAAAAGTGAGTGGGTTCTCCCAATCACTGTGCACGCACCTCCAGCTGTGGGACCCACTGGTCATCCCCGAAATGAGAAGGCTCTCTTTGGAACCCTTGGGGGTGCATAATTGAAGGTAAATGAGTTATCATCTGAATTTTGAAGTAGCTCTGGAAAACCCTGATATATCATACAGCTCGATCAACATGAATATTGAATGATTGAAAATCTTACAAAACAGATTTTGTTATTACATCAATATTTTGTAATATATGACTCTGGAACCATCTGTCATCATCGTCGTCGTCGTCATCGTCATCATCGTCATCATCATCATCATCATCATCATCATCTCTCTCTCTCTCTCTCTCTCTCTCTCTCTCTCTCTCAAACGTGAAGGTTTTAGTTTTCTTTCCCATGATAATAACTGGTATCTGATATATATGATCACCTTTACGTATTACAAGGTTTTTGTGTCACACACATTGACAAATTGAGCCGTTTGAAATTCAAGCTACGTCCAAATTGTGGATCAAAACCTATTTGTCCGATTGGGCCCTGGTGGCTCAGCTGACATCTTGTTCCTCTGGAAAAATGTCTGGTGAATCCTGATTCGAAAAGTTGAAGCGTGCAACAAAGATGATGAAAGAGGGGAGTCTTAGATATGCTACACTGTGAATGTATCATAGTCCGTACACCATAATGCGTAGCATTGGCGATTTACATTTTGATTAATTTTATTGTTTACATTCTAAAGTTTCGTTGAGTTGAAACGGTTTGTACATTCGTAAAGAGTACGCATTAATTCATTGAAATTGAAGAACAAAGAAAAATTTAAACATTTACAGTAGGCATACATCCTGTAAATGTTTAATTGAGTAATACTAAATTGAAATTAGCCGATGTGCTTCCAGATTCAACTATTCAGAGATTCCGAGTTGGGTCCCCATGGGCTCCTGTATTAAGCCCTAGCACGAGGTACATGCCACTTCGAAGGAAATGGATTTTGCGTTTTTAGGTAAGACTTTCTAGAAACTCAGTGAAGAAAAAGAAAGAAAAAGAGATTGCTATGAGTATATAAACAATAAATGTAAACAATACAGCGTGTTTGAGGTTGTAATCCAGCACTTCTCATTTTTATGCCTTTTTGAAATGATCCATTAGTGAGGTGCCACATTTCAATTTTTAATTGGACTAACTTTATAAATTCATTAAAAAGTCATGTGCTCTGAAAAATTCATCGAAAATTACCCCAAACTTGTAATCACATATACTTTTATCTCGTCACCTCCAAATCATATGTACTTTTGGTTAGATTAATTGTGTAATTGACATGGATTTTGTTCATATTTGATCTACAAAAAATTAAACCCCAGTCCGTTCTCCCCTTCTTCTACCCGACTTAGCAGCCAAACCCAATCCAAAACCCTTAATTATTCCCCAATTTTTTTATTTTTTTCTTTTTCTTTTTTTTTTTTTTTCCTTCTTTCTTTTTTTATAATTAAGTGAGTCGAGGTGGAAATCCAGAAAACATGGCTGTTGGGAACAAGAGATGAGATCCCAACATGCTTTTGTTATTCGAGGACGTTGTCTTATACTTTCCTTACCATTTAAATAAGGATGTCCTTCAATATGAAAGCAAAAGCAAACTAGAGAGAAAACATAAACAGAAGTCAACAAAAAATGGAGTTCCCTTCGATTCCTAAAGCCTCAACAGATTTTAAATCTATCCCTTGCTCCTAGGGTAGGTTGGGGCTGATGGTAGAGTATTAGTGTGCGTGTTTGTTTGTATCTTTTTAAAAAAAATTATTATTAGTTTTAAAAAATTGGATAGAAAATGACTCATTTGTCCTAAAAAATGCATCAACAGTTTATTCTAAAAAATTTCGACTAAATAAGAAAATACCACATAATATAAGAATGGAAATTTTTTTTACTTTGTGAAACTACAACTGACAATATTTGCTCTTATGATTTTCCATCATTCAATGGATTCCTACTAATTTCTCTCTTTGACTCTTCCTCTTTTCTCTTTATCATTTAAATGCTTTACTTTTCTTTGAAGTGTATTTGCAATACTTGTGTACCGCTTTAAGTGTTCTACATCTAACAATAAGGTGAAAATTCTTTCACTCCCAAAGGGCACCGGGTTCGATTCACGTATCGTAGGAGACAATCTTGAAGCAACACAATATATTACTCCCCCATCCTCTTCCTAACTAATGACCACAACAACAAAAAATCATTTCACCCACGCACCATGCATGCAAAGTCTCTCATTCTCTTACATTTTTCTTAATTATTTCAACTTGTGGCCCAAAGACACATCAACATATATATATATATATATATATATATATATATATATATAACTTTAAGCTAATAATATTATTGTTGGTACAACTATTATTTTAAAATTTTGCAATATAATTATGTTTTCAGTAAACCTTTTGGTTGAAGTGACTTTGTGAATCAATATTTGCAATCGCAAAAAAGTTATGCATTAATGAATCCTATATGCAATTATGCGTAATTGCATGTAGGTTCCAAAATATATGTTGTAGTTTATGTGAAATTGCATAGATGTACATGCAATAGCACATAGTTTATGCAATAGTCGACCCCCTGTATGCAAATGCGTGTAATTGCATGGTTGAATACAATATGACTCCTCAGTCCAAGCTTTAGGGTTTAGTGTTGCAATTCATAATGAAATGAACTACGTGCTTTACTCAAGCAACGAGGGAAGTTCGTTCATAGGGTAATGTCCACTTTTAATGGGCAAGTAACCACAAAAATAGTTAGATTAGATTGGATTATATTAAACTTGACAATATATGTTTCATATTTCTTGACTATTTTTTTTTCCATTATGAAAACCAATCATTCAATCCAATCCAATATCAATTGGATCGGATAAGATTGGATTTAAGCCTCTAATGTGATCGCATTAGATTGGAAAATTCATAATCAAATCTATATTGGATCAAGATGCGATTAGCGAAATTGTATTGGTTTCGAACCGACGTACAACCCTAATGAATACAGTAAAATGATAGCGCAATGAGCGTTTAAATGGTAAATTACGAAATGAACTTCACGATTACCATCTAAACGAGACTAGTGCGTTGAGGGAGTAAAGACCCACGTTTGTGAGAAATGTCAGAAATGTAATTTTACCAAAATAAAGTGAATTTACCTAACGAACGAGAGTTGCGTGATTCAGTGAGTAAAGAACGAGAGTTGGGTTATTGGGTGAGTAAAATACTCCGTCATTGAAATGAACATGCTTTAATCTGAATCGTCATTCATGAAATAAAAGGATCAATTTATTTAACTCTTTACTCACTCTATCCATTGCAAAACTATGGCTTCCTCATTTTTACTTGTAATGTTATATTTGCACTTTTAAAGTCTATAAAATAAATTGTAATGCATATTTTACTTTCCAAATGCAAAATTTTTGTTGAGAGAGTAAACTATAAGTTTAAATTGTAAAAGCGCATTTCTGACAACCTTTACTCATAAACGTGGGTCTCTACTCTCTTAACGCAAGAGCCTTGTTTAGATGGTAAATTCTGCATTTATATTGTAATTTACTATTTTAATGCATATTTTACCTCATGAACATAATATTTGCGTTCGCGGAGTAAAATGTACATTTAAATTGTAGGGCATCAAAGAAAAATAAACACAAAAAGATAAGAGAAACTGTTTTTATTTTGTTTAATATGAAACTGTTTTTAAAAATGAAAAGACTTATATGCCCTCTAAAATGTATTACTTGAGGAGGGAGCCCTTTCATTTTACAACTAACCTAGGACACATGCATCAACTTCATACTTGATCCTTAACATTGACACCCCCTTCGATTTCGGCCGACATTCCTTAAAAAGGGTCCCGTGGTTAACTTCAAAGGGGTAATATCGTCAAAACACTCAGCTAACCCTGATTTCAGCAACCACCAACCCATCCATCCATCCATCCATCCTCCTCACCGATGGAAATTAATGCCCTGTAGATTGGTCCTCGAACGCTTTTGATGGGGTCCCAAATTTTGTGGTCCTATTTATTTTTTGTTTGAACAAAAAAAACATACGGTGCTAAACTATTTCGTCTTCTGATGACGCTGTCTACCAAATATGTTGATAGGACCAGCACAGCCTATGTGGTAGCAGTCAATGCGACGCAGTTTTGTCAGGCTTTGTACAGGGTATTGGGTGGACTACAGATGCTGATTCGGTATGCCCCATATTTATTAGTCAGGCACCGTACATGTTCGAAACCTAGATCCAATTTATTAGGCATACTCTACATTTGTGAAACTTTTTTCGGTGTGTCGTTGTTTTAAAATATTAGTACTTTTAAAAACACACGCAAAGTTAATTTATAGTAAAATAAAGAGGTTTTAAACTTTTTATGATTTATCAAACTACCATCGATTTTCTTAAAACAAGCTCGATCTCAAAAACTCACAAAAAAACCAAAAACACCAAATCGAAAATTAGTATATTAAGTAAACTCAAAAATAGGATAGCTGGCAGTAGTAGGGATTTTTTTCTGAGTTTGTTTATAGCAATTAAATGGTATAGTGTTTATCTATAATACTAGTAATAAGAATGAGTATATAACTAAATATCTCTAATAAGTAACCCATAACAAAAGGCTGAGGTAAGTTTAGGACGGTATTCATGTCCTTTTAGTTGATTAACATGGCAATCTATGTGTTTTTAAGACATAACTTTTTCGGGGGCCTTTTACTAAAGTCCCCTGCTAGTATTACCCTTTCTAGATTGTTGGATATTTCTGGCTTATGCTTGGTACTCTTTTTCTTTCCACTTGTCCTCAACAATAAAGATTGCATTTGGGCTTTAATTAAGAACCACAAAGAGGTTGGTATCAGTTTTAGGGGTTAAAGTTGAAAATTTGATGATTACCATGGTTTTAGGGGTTTAATTTTGAATGTAAGGATTTAATTTGTAGGCGATGGGTGTAGAGAGGTGGGTGACTCTAGACTTCAGCGGGTAAGTTGACGTAAGAAAATTAATGTAGAGAGGTGTGTGAGTAATGTATGATTGATTTTTATATATATATATATATATATATATAGGTAATATTGGTTTTTGACGAATTCGAGGGAGGGGGAGTTTTTCACCCACAAACTATTACCAAGGTGTTATAAAGGTTTGAACATAAGACTACTGGTTTATAAGTCAATGCTTTTTTTCACTAAGATATATAGATCTTGTTCGCTTTGATGATTTTTAAAATTTTTAATTTTATTTTATACAAGCGATATTGATGAAGGGAAAATTAAACTTAGAACCTTATGGTGCATGATACATGCTCTTAACCACTTGAGTTGTTGTTGAGTGCAAGTTATTCCCATTACAGTTGTAAAAAAAAGAAGGCGGACATGGTGCGGATTGTTCAGTATTGTACAATTCATCACTGCCTTTATCAAAATTTATGACAAACAACCAGCCATCTTCCCATTTAAAAATTAAAAAAAAGGAAATGGCTTATATGGACTCCACAGTACCCACCTTGAAGTAAATATATATATCTCCTTCAAAGCTACACTAGTAAGACTACAAAGAAGAAGATGGCTTCTGTGCCTGGAATTCTTACTGATTGGCCATGGACAGCTCTTGGAAGCTTCAAGGTTCTCTCTCTCTCTCTCTCTCTCTCTCTCGCGCGCGCGCATGCCTGTATATAATATGACACGTCGAACTGCAACCAACGTATGCATAATGCATGCCATACCTCACCACATACTTCCATTGTTTTCTTCATCATATATATGTGCATATTTTGGTGTTCTAACTTTTATATGGGTCTCTGGGATGTATATGCAGTACGTGATCTTGGCTCCATGGGTCATCCACAGCACCTGGTTGTTTGTGGCTAACGACGGAAAAGAAAGAGACATTGCATACTTACTCATACTTGCAGTTGTGTTATGGAGGATCCTCCACAACCAGATATGGATCTCTCTGTCTCGATACCGAACTGCCAAAGGCAATGGCCGGATCCTTGACAAGGGTCTCGAATTCGAACAGATCGACAGAGAAAACAATTGGTCAGTACAAATTAACTAACAAATATGAACGCATGTATAATAACTTAAAAGGTGGTTAAACAATTGTTCATAAGCATTTATCCTTGTATGGAGGTGCTAGGTTGGATTCCCCTTCCCCCTATCTCACTTGTATTAAAAAATAATAATAATGAGCTGTCTAAACAAATATTTATTTATTTAATTTGTTTGGCTTTGGACTGCAGGGATGACCAAATATTGTTCAATGCACTCCTATTCTACACAGGGAGCAGGTACCTGCCTGGTGGTCAACACGTACCGTATTGGAGGGCAGATGGACTTCTTTTGACCATTGTGCTTCATGCTGGTCCTGTGGAGTTCCTGTATTATTGGTTTCACAGAGCACTTCACCATCATTACCTTTACTCTCGCTACCATTCTCATCACCATTCCTCAGTCGTTACTCAGCCAATTACCTGTAAGAACAAAAAAACTATTTAAATGTTTAATTACATTGATTTATTTGTATTAAATATTACTTAATATTTAATATATGTTTAATTTGTTGCAGCTGTGATTCATCCATTTGCGGAGCATATAGTATATTCTGCGCTCTTCTTTATACCAATTCTGGCCACTATGTTGACTCGAACTATATCTGTGGTATCTTTTACTGCTTATATTACTTACATTGACTTCATGAACAACATGGGGCACTGCAATTTCGAGCTCATTCCGAACTGGCTCTATTCTCTATTTCCTCCTCTCAAGTATCTTATGTATACACCCTCGTAAGTCTCTCCCTCAAAATTATAGTGTAATACTGGAATACGGAAATCTCTATAGTCCTAAATAGTAAATACTATTGAAGAGTTCAATTTACAACGTTCAAACAAACAAAACCTTACCCTATTAGGGGAGAATTCCAATTGAGCTAGGTTTCGTGGTTGTGAAATTTTAAAATCACTTAACTTTCTCATCTTCCATTGGGGCAGCCAGGGGCACGGCATGCCTTGTGCCTCAGCTGGGTTTTGTCATTTACTTGATACAAATGGTTTTTATTTTTTATTTTTTTTTATGACATAATAATTTAACAAAATTATTTTTGAATTTGTTTATAATTGATGTAGCAACTTAATTCTGTGCAGGTACCACTCCTTGCATCACACACAATTCCGAACCAATTACTCACTTTTCATGCCAATCTACGACTACATATATAGAACCATGGACAAATCTTCGGATGCTCTCTACGAAACTTCACTCAAGAGAGAGGAAGAAACACCAGATGTCCTTCATCTAACCCATCTAACAACACCTGAGTCCATCTATCATCTACCGCTAGGATTTGCTTCCATGGCGTCTAGGCCCTACACATCAAACTGGTACCTGTGGTTGATGTGGCCTGTGACATTGTGGTCTATGATTCTAACTTGGATCTATGGCCGTACATTCGTGGTTGACAGGCACCGTTTTGATAATCTCAAATTACAAACTTGGGCTATACCGAAGTACAGTTTGCAAGTGAGACCAATTTTTTCTTTAGACTACCGCTTATATTTTAAAAAAAATACAGAGATTTCAAACTTGCACTTTAATAAACCATATTCGATAACGAAATTATTACTGATATTGGTTGCACTTTTATCTAATTTATACCTTAATGCAGTACTACTTGCAATGGCAAAATGAAGCTATCAACAGTCTGATTGAGGAAGCCATAATTCAAGCCGAGGAAAAAGGTGTCAAAGTCTTATCTCTGGGTCTCTTGAATCAGGCAAGTCTGTTGTTTTTCTTCCCTTTTACTTTCAAGGTAAATTATTTGAGCGCAAATTCACTTCTAAGTTAACCAAGTTATTAATGGTCCATGGTATATGTATGTATCTATGTATGTATGCATGCACGCATGCATGGGTACTGTAAAATTATTTATGGTTTACCCTACACGGGGCTCCAGCTAGCTACCTCTACTGCTCTAGACGATCTTGGTTTCTAGATCTCACCCATAAATTAATGCCAGTCAGTATAGTTGGTAATGAAGTAAACTGCCTGAACAGATTGACCAGAAAAAAACCTGCAACATTTTTAATTATGATGATTAAAATTAAAGATATATAATATGACTATTATTATATTAGAAACCCATTGATTTAGAATACATGTTAAAGTACATCGGTTTATGCAGGGTAAGGAGCTGAATAGATATGGTGGTCTGTATGTTCACAGGCATCCTCATCTCAAAATCAGGGTTGTGGATGGAAGTAGCTTAGCTGTGGCCATAACCCTAAACGCCATTCCAAAAGGGACCACCCAAGTTCTTCTTAGAGGCAATCTCACAAAGGTTGCTTATGCCGTTGCTTTTGCTTTGTGCCAGAAGGGTATCCAGGTAAATATATATGTATCGAATTTTATGTTTTTTTTATAACTCTAGCTCGCCTGTAAGAGTGAGAAATTTTATGTAGGATTGTGGTACCATGTCATCATCATGCGGACCGGTGTTGAGTCTAATAATTTGTCTTTGAATTGCGTTTATTTTAGGTAGCTACATTACACAAGGATGAGTATTTGAAGCTCACCAAATCATTCAGTAGCACTGAAAGTAGCTTGGTTGTTGCAAAAAGCTATGCACATAAGGTATCAATTACCTGCTACAAATTTTATTGTTTCAATACCATTTATCATCTATAAGTTCTGTTCAGATTTTGGATACTTGATTATGATATTAAAATTGTTTATGTAATGTGCAGATTTGGTTAGTGGGTGATGGGTTGAGTGAAGAAGAACAATTGAGAGCACCAAAAGGAACATTATTTGTTCCCTTCTCCCACTTCCCACCAAAAAAACTGCGCAAAGATTGCTTCTACCACTACCCACCAGCAATGAAGACTCCCACCTCTCTTGAGAATATTCATGCTTGTGAGGTAATTAAGCAATTATTTTATTTTTCTTGTTATTAATTAGTAAATTAGGACTGATATAAATAAATATATATATATATAGTCCCCTTCTATTGGGGGACACTCTTTAGGGTACCTTACGATTTTTTTTTCAACAATCACTACAAGAAAAAACACAATTGGCGACAAACACCTTTCGTCGCCAATGGTTCTATTTTGGTCACCATGGGCCATGCATGACCAAACGACTTTGTCGCCCTGGGTCGTCGGTGAAAGTGCGTGGTAGAATATGTTTACCCACCAAATTGACATTTGGTCATGCATGTTGTCATACGACCAATTCATTTTGTCGCATATTTTGAAAATAGTTGTCGCTAATAGCATGTTTGTACTGTACAACTTTGCGACCATATTGGTCGTCGCTCTATACAAAGTTCGGTAGTTTTTAGTTTCATTTTTAAATAGTTATTTTTTGGTGAAAAATATGTATTACATATTTTATCTGTATCATTAAAAATTATTTTACTGTTTCATGTGTATGTATTAAAAACAGACGTCATATGACAACACTAAAAAAATTAAGGTTTTGTGGGCATTTGGGAACAAGAAATAAATATGGTATAAAAAAAACCAAATATGAATGTAATATTAATATTACATTAAATATATACATAAGTTTTCCCATATTTAAATACATAATTGAAATCATCATCATATTTCCAAATACAAACTCAAATTAGAGCCTATATGCACATGCTAATTAACCTACACACAACACTACTGCAATATATTGGAAAAAATTCACTTGCTGTTGGAAAAAAACACCTTCACTTGCAAACTGAAATTCCAATTATGCAGAGCTGAGATTCCAAACTGAATAACTGATGATATATAGAATGCTTGCACCAATATACTCATCGATGGGCTGTCACCTCATGAATGCTGGTGAATATGTAGCTGAAAACCAATGATTCAGCTCATCAACATCCTGAAAACCCCATTGCCTGTTGTAATTTGTTTGCATGCCAAAAGAAGGCATGGAATGAGAAGTGCCCTCTTCGAAGCTGCCATATGAGACATTTTTTTCTGGAATATTCACTGAATTTTCATAACTCCCATTAACAGAGTTATTTGAATTCATAATTCCATTCTCATAGTATGATGTAGTTCCAGGATTATTGATGTGGGTTGAATTGAATTGTGGCATGGAGTTGGATGAATTTTCTAACTCATGAAACCAACTTTGAGCTTCCTCTGTGTGAGAAGGAAGTTTCCCATAAAATTTCTCATTATGGTTTGCTACAGCAGAGCCATTGACAAAGCTTTGAGCTGCTTGATCCTTGAGGAAAGCTAACTGTGCTTGTAAGTTGACCACCTGAAAAGTTCAAACCAAAAGCATATACTCATCAGTTACTTCAACATACATTCTGAACAGAAACCCAATCTGGACATACCAAGGGTACTAAATGATTAACCTGCTGTTGGAGAGCAAAAATATGTGAAACACAGCCATATATGGGATCTTGAAGCCTGGCTTGAGCTTCCCATGATATCGTCACTGCAGCCTCGCATCGATCGCTCAACGGAAGTTGAGCTAAATGCCTCGACACATTGCTTGCGCCAAAAACCTTGTGGATGGCAGAAAAATAGGCAGCTCCCTCTTCATGGTAGAAATAAGGCGCAAAAATACACCCTCTCACACATTTTCTTCTCAAGAACTTGCAGGCTCCACAGGGAAAACCAGAACCAGCCATGGTTTTGATGATCTTTTTTAATTGGGAGGGTTTTGATGATCTTGTTGAATGTTCAAGTGAAACATCTCAAAGCATTAAAACATAAAAAAATGAATTAACTAATGGGTACGTGTGCAAGTGAAACATCTCAAATTTGACACAGAACCCACATCAAATGCAAAACAGGGCATTCATATCAGACACAAAACCCTACTCAAAATTGACATAGAACCCACAATAACCACTTGAAAAAGAAAAGTCATTGTATTCAGAAAACTTGGACTGTTGAATGTTCAAGCATTTAAGATATCAAAAAGGAAAATCAAGCTAACAGAGAAGGGAAAATCAAGTTGAATGTTCAAACCAATCATGCTCACCATCTTTTTAAGTAAATTATTGGAGATCCATTAGAAGATCCCTAAGAAGATCCATTAGTTTCTCATAATCCTGGAGACTCAAAATTAACCAAAAACTTCTCCAAGAATATTACTTAAGAACATACTCTTCTAAAATTGCAGACTAGCAGAGAAATCCTCTCATTTAAGTTAAATGAGAAAACAAAAAGGATCCCACTAGAGAACAAGCAATGTACATATGATTTTCAAGGGTAGAACACTCTAATCATTTAAAAAGTACCAACAAAAAAAAGAAGCAGCTAGATAATTGATTTTACAAAAGAAAAACATAGCAAAAGATATAATTTTGGGAGAGGTTGAGACCAAATTAGTCTCCAGACTCAAAATAGTTTAAGCCTCTGCCCTTAATTTCAATAAACATCATAATCGAAAACATAAAAACTTAACAGTATAAAAGCAAGATTATGTTTTTGCTTATTAATCCAAACCATCATAATAAAAGGGCCAAATATCCAAGGTAAAGCCCCAACATAAAACCACATAGCCTTATATCTTATGTCAAAATTAGTAGCATTTATTCAGCTTTCAACATAATGCCAAGCAACAGACTCAAAGTTAGACATGAAGGAATAAGCATATATTAGTTATCAACTTTCTATATAGAATCAACATGTGTGGTATCAAGAACAAAACTTTAAGAAGACAAGGAGTTTCCCTCTTTTAGGCAAGGCCAATTCCCATATTTTATCATACATTCACAAAAGTAGCATATTATCCTGATTCTGGAACAGCAATCTCACCGTCATTTTCTAACAAACAATGAATTTAGTAACCTGATTCTGGAACAGCAAACTCACAACTCATAAATAATACCATATTCCAAACCCAGAACCATTCCAACCCTCTGACCCTTCAAAATACTATGAACAACAATATTAACGAATACAAACCCACATGACCAACTCCCAACTTCTAACTTTTTACTTCAATTATATAAATGAATTGTTATATTTTTTCTTCCAACAGATTGTAAAGAAATTCAGATTAAATCCAAGCTAACAGAGAAGGAAAAAAAGAAACAAACCAAGCTACCACAACTGATAAACAGAAAGCAGAATATCAGAAAGTCAAAAGACATAAAAACAGAGTCCTTTTCAAGCATAAATCATCTTTTCATGCATACACTGACAAAATCACAAATCCAACACCACAATGCAATTTCAACACCTTTAATCAAATCCGAAATCAAAAATAAAAATCCAATACCACAAATAAATATAGAAATTGAAACAGCAAAACAAAATCACAAAAGCATTAATAAAATTGAAACGAAAAGGAAAAAGGGAGATGATACCTTGATACAGACAACGGATGCGAGAGATAGGCGGTGGTGGTGACTAGTGAGACCGTGAGAGGGAGACGGAGATGGTGAGAGAGTCACGTAGAGGGAGACACAGTGATAGAGGGAGGCCGTTGTCGGCGGTTGTCTTGTGGGAGATGAAGAGAGTAAGTACCAGAGAAAGGAAAGAAATTGGGGGAATCGATGGGTTTGGGGATTCCAGAGAAGATCGAGCTTGGCTAGTGACGAGGAAGATCGAGCTGGCGTTGCAGAGATGAAGAAGAGAGAAGAGAGATAGATCAATATAAACCTACGGGAGGAAGAAGTGAAAAAAAAGGAAAAAAAAAAGAGATGCAGGAAAGAGGGGAGTGGAGGCTGAGTTAAGAAAGTAGGATTAGGTTTTCCAAAAACCTTGTGGATGGCAGAAAAATCAGTAGCTTCCTGTTCATGGTAGAAATTAGGCGCAAAAATACACCCACTCACACATTTTCTTCTCGAGAACTTGCAGCCTCCACGGGGAGAACCAGAACCAGCCATGGTTTCGCTCTGTTAGCGATATTTGTGCTCAGCATTATCACCACCTAGTTTTAATGATGATTTGTTGGGGGCTGCTCAGCCCCGGCTGATGCCTTGAGTTGATTAAAAAATAATATTATGTTATGTTTAATGAAAGTATAAATAAACTCTTAATTGTTAGTGAATATATTATTTTGATGGCATACGCATTCTACGAAACTAGTTTCAACGATCCAACCATCAACCTTGTTTGTATATACTTCGAGATCGTATACCCCAAAAATCGCAAAAAAACAAACATCCAGAGATCTAGTAACCAGACAAAACTTTTCGACGGTTATAAACGAAAATCACGATTTAACGGTGATTTTAACTCCGATTTTGATGATTTTTTAGAGCTACACTCCTTGACCCTATATGAATACAATGACTGAATTTGATATTCAATTTAAAATATTTACACTAGTGAATACCACAAAAACTTATGTTATATTTAACGAAAGTATAAATAAACTCTTAATTGTTAGTGAATATATTGTTTTGATGGCATACGCATTCTACGAAACTAGTTTCAACGATCCAACTATCAACCTTGTTTGTATATACTTCGAGATCGTATACCCCAAAAATCGCAAAAAATAAACATCCAGAGATCTAGTAACGGGACAAAACTTTTCGACGGTTATAAACGAAAAATCATGATTTAACGGTAATTTTAACTCCAATTTTGATGATTTTTCAGAGCTACACTCATTGACCCTATATCAATACAATGACTGAATTTGATATTCAATTTAAAATACTTTATATTCTTTTTTACACGAACCGCGACCAAATTAATTGGTCGCCAAGTTTCACAAAATATTTGGGCGGCATCTCACAAAATATTTTCACGGCATCTCAAGTTTAGAGACAACGCAAGCAATCTTAGCGACAAAATACTTTGGTCGCCAATAATTTTCAAGCTTAAAGGCGACCAATCTTAATATTGGTTGCCAATTCCTCCTATAGCGACCAAATCTTTTGGTCGCCCGCCATTCGGACATATTTTATGGTCAATTAGTTCATAAATTTGACGAAATTATTGGCGACGAATTAAAAAACTTCGTCGCCCATAACCCTGTTTGGCGACCAAATTTGGATTGGTCGCAAAAGATTTGGTCACGAAAGACCTTTTTTCTTGTAGTGAATCCAAATCATCTATTTTGTAGGTCTTCATTCATAGGTCATCCTTGAAAAAATATTAGAAAATCGGAAATCATTTAGACATCTAATTGTATTCTACAAAATTATTGAACATCGATGCTCAAGAAAGTAATAAAATTTCAATAATTTAATTGAGTTGTCAAATAATATCGGATTCAAGTGATTTTTTGTAGTGATAATCTTTGAATGAATATCTACAAAATATATGGGTTGGATTAGTGAAATATAATGCAGAGTAAGCCCTACAAGGATGTCTCTCAAATAAACTTATTTGAAGAATCCCTTAATAAAATCTTTATATATATAATATTTATGTTATTAATTTGCCTTGTTCATTATGTTATGAACAGAATTGGTTGCCAAGAAGGGTGATGAGTGCGTGGCGCATAGCAGGCATAGTGCATGCCTTGGAAGGTTGGAAGGAGCATGAGTGTGGCTACACAATGTCCAATATTGACAAAGTTTGGCAAGCAACTCTTCAACATGGCTTTCAGCCTCTCATCATTTCTACAACTAATCACACCAAAAATTAGTCGCTCGCCTTCATCAAAACATTAAGTAATTACATGCACCTTCTTCTTTATTATATGCAATCCATAAGGGGTGGAGCCACACTGGACCAGTGTGGTCCCGAGCTCCACTCAAGTGTTTTTATATTTCAAAAGTAATATACGTATATTTCTATATGTATATTATTTCAAATACTTTATGTTTTGATATGTAGCGACATGTGTTGTGGCGAACCTATTAAGGCACAAGGAGGTGCTTCCAATTGCCCATTTGCTCAACTGATTTCATTTATTTTTATATTACTTCATTTACTTAAGTTTATAATGTAAATAAGGAAGTACCCCATATTTGGATTCAAATAAAAATACTAGAAAATCAAATTCCCACCAAATCAAAATATGAAAAATCGGTTTTAGTGCAAAATACAATTTAAGCTAAAAATGATGGCTCATTAACTCAATATATACTTCATATTAAAATCCCATAAAATCAAGTTTTTTTTTATGTGTAAGGAATAAAAGCCGCCAAAAATTATCTTGAGAAAATGATTATTCCGAAAAATCATTTTTCATACTTAGTCAATAATTTTACATAAAATATTTTTTCATGTATGATATGAATGCATGAAGGGACTTAAGGTGTTTTTTTTAGTTTGTGAAATTATGATTTTTTTTCTTTCTATTGGGTTTAATAGGGGAAAAAGCTTTAAAGATATTTGCTAAATCGCTATTCTTTGTCAAAATTAAGTTTGCCGACATATCTTCTAACCAATTTTTAAGAGTATGTTGAAAGAACTTTATTCAGTAAGGGAGCGGCAAACAATACTAGCAAAATAGCCACAAGACCCAAAGTACGATATTCAAGTCTTGTTTTGAAAACATTGTATGTGAAAAGGACGAGGCACATTTAGTTACTGTCATGCATCCATGTGACTTAATTTCATCATGAAAGGACGAGACATTTAGTTAATGTCAAACTTCACTTGATTGCGGTTCAAGTATTTCTTAAGAGTTAGTTGGGGGTTCAGGTGACTTACCAGAACCCTCAATGGCATCACTTTAATGCATGTATTGATGCAATTTACTTTCCTCCCTTTTTCTTGCTTTGTTCCAATGGAGGGGAGTGGTTTTGGTTGATCTTCATATAAAATATTTAAGGGTGCAAGCAATATTGAGTTTAGATCTACACGTTGTTAGATATATCTCCACCAACCATTAAAAAATATATAAAGAAGACTTCGTTCTTTGATTGAAGCAATAGGAACATATATACCAACTTCTATCGCATAAAAAATAAAATAAAAAAACTTCTACGGTTGTCAATACTATAGCGCTAGCTTTGATGAAGGAAAATGTTGCTTGCTTTATGTAAATTCTTTTTTTTTTTTTGGTATGAAGGCTTTATGTAAATTCTACTCACACATGTTGAAATTGATACTTAGGTGACGAGGGGTAAATTTAACTAAACAAACAAGACACAACAACTCAACAATCAAGAGAACACACAGAGTATATCACAGAGTACCTGCAGTCCTAGAAGATTACTAGTGACAACCTAGGCACGCAGAAGGACCCATCAATCTAGGCATCCCCTGTGCTAGCAACAACTATGGTGAAAGTGTGTGAAGTCATCAATATCAAGCAAACAGCAAACAGCAAACAGCAAACAGCAGATATAGATGACTAGTCAACCACCAAGAATAGAAACCCAGATAAATTTACAGATATGCAAAACAGGTTTTGTTTACCCAGAAACCCACCATTGGGAAAAACTGGAGTCATCAACCGACTAGGCAATTCACTAAGTAGAAAAAGATTCTTACAAAGGAATACAAGTAAGCTCAAGCAAAACCTAGATCTATTTAGGAAGATGAGCTTTACCTCCTTTGTGCAATCTTCTTCTCCAACTTAGCAAAGCTCGAAGCTCAGTCTTCATGGCAATGGCAGCTCCTTCTCCAGTTCGATCATCCCATGACACTAGCTTGCAAACTCCAACTTAGAACGAAACCAAACTTTGGATTCACAGGAGAAAGACCAATTTCTTTAAGAAACCATACTCTTGAAGAAATCAGTCACGAATCCGATCTAGATCAATATGAGAGAATGATTTAAATAGCTAGATGCAGATTTATATTTCAAAAGCAGTTTTTCAAAAAGAAATCAATTAGAAAAACTCATTGATGAAAAATATGGTTTACTCTTAAGGAAGAAGAAGAGAAAGATGGCAACCCAATCTTTCCAAAACTTGCACACTTAAGAGACGACTGCCAAATGAGGAATACTTCAACCTTTACAGACAAAAGATTCTCTTAGGTCAGAAAGACACATGGCAGCAAGAAAGAAAACGAATAGGACAAAACAGTTAACCAGCTGGAAATCCTCAAGAGCAAGGATGACTAGTCATAATTTATGAAAACAGTTTTAATGCATGATATGCAATGCATGATTTTACCTTTGTCAAATTGCTTGAACCGCCATAGGATAGATGAGAGTTAAGAACACTTAGAGATGTTAATCTTAATCTAACCTTGAGCTTGATAAATACATATAAAAGTCCTATTACAAAATTGTCAAGGGAAACCAAAAGAATTAATCAAAGTTCATACATTAACACATGTTCGTAGATTTTTGTGGGAAAATAAATTTATATGGGCAATGTTGGATTTACCAACATTTGAAAGACAATTTTTACGATCAAATTGTAAAATTTCAAAAGCTCATAAGGGTGTGATTAAAACTATAGTGAGTGCGGGTATAAGAACTTCAATACATACTCAGTATTTAGCAGAAATAGTAGGTGGATCTTAAAATGTTGGATTTACCAAGACATATTGCTACAATTTTGTGAGTAAGGAAAAATGAATCTACTTGGAGCATGGGACGCTCAAAGCTTGATCAATCTTTTCAAGCACAAGCAAGTTGAAGATCCAATGTTCTTTTACACAGTGCAAGTAGATCCAGATTATGAGTGCTTTGGGGACATGATGGTATTTGATACTACATATGGAACCAACGGGTACAATATGATTTGCACTCCTTTTGTATCATTGGCATAATGTGTTGCTTGGTTGTGCTTTTTGTTGGATGAGAAAATTCTTACATTTCAGTGGTTGTTTGAGACATTCTTAGATAACACATGGCTTAAGACCCTATATCAGCTTCATGACAGGATCAAAGCTTCCCAAAGAAATGAGAGTATGAATAATGCTTTTCATCATATGTGTGCTAAAACAATGAGGCAACCTGAATTTGTGTATCGTTATGATAAATGAGCAAATGGCATGCGATCACTAGAGTTGGAAGAAATTTTCGATGTAAAAAGGGATTACCTTCCAGAGATGCCAAAAAAAGTGAACTTCTGCATGCTGCTAATGCCTACACGAGAAAAAATTTAAAATTATTTGAGACTAAGGTTATTGATAGTTTAGCGGTAAGAATGCGTCAAACTAGAAGTGATGGAACACTACAAACCTTTGAGTTTAATGAGGAGGGTCGCAAAAGAGTGCATGCTGTCCAATTCAACTCTTTAAATTTCAATGTCTTATGTAGTTGCAAGATGTTTGAATCCATGGGTTTGTTATGTCGTCATGCTCTAAGGATATTGAATGTAAAAGAGGTACTAAGATACCATCTCAATTTTGAGAAATGCAATTCTTATTATTTCATGAATCTCTTCTAATTAATTATTATTTATTGACTATCAAAATAATTATTGTTATTATTTGCTTATGTAGAAAAAATTAAACAAGCAAACAAAGGAGGTTCTTCGCAAACCTCACTTCACGCAACCAATTATTTGCTCACATTAATGGTCATGCGGCCGGTACACAAGCCGGGAACGCCCCAAATTTTCTCATCAGCCAAACCACACATGCTGATTCGTCGGGCCTATATTTATTAGTTAGGCACCGGTGCACATGTTCGAAAACCTAGATCCAATTTATTAGGTATGCATATTTGCGCTTTTTTGGGGGCCTTGGTAAAGTTCCCTAATATTACCCTTTCTAGATTGTTGGATATTTTTGGCTTATGCTTGGTGCTCTTTTTCTTTCCACTTCTCCTCATCAACAATAAAGATTGCTTGTGGGCTTTAATTAAGAACAAAAAAGAGGTTGGTAGTAGTTTTAGGGGTTAAAGTTGAAAATTTAGGGGTTTTAGGGGTTTAATTTTGAATGTAAGGATTTAATTTGTAGGCGATGGGTGTAGAGAGGTGTGTGAATAATGTATGATTATTTTTTACTTGGAGGTAATATTTGTTTTTGGCGAATTTCTTTTTAATACTAGCGACAATTTGAACTACAAGAGGGAGGGGGAGTTTCTCACACACACACACACTACTACCAGGTGTCATGGGGGTTTGAACTTAAGACCACTGATCTGTAAGTCAATGCCCTTTTTCACTAAAATATGTAGATTCCGTTGGCTTTGATGATTCTTTTAAAAAAAAATTAATTTTTATACAAGCGACATTGAAAAAGGGAAAATTAAACTTAGGACGTCATATATATATGCTCTTAACCACTTTGAGGAGTTGTTTTTGGAAATTTTTTAGTGTAAGTTCTTTCCATGAGTCGTTCTAAAAAAAAGTAAATTTATCATTACAGTTGTATAAAAAAGTAGGTGGACATGGTGAGTATTGTCACTCTTATATTGTATAATTCATCACTTTCTTTATCAAAATTTATAACAAACAACCAGCCATCTTCCCATTAAAAGAAGAAAAAAAAAATTGCTTATATGGACTCCACAGTACCTACCTTGAAGTATATATATCTATTATATATATCAAATACTCCTTCAAAGCTAGACTACATAAAAACAAAGAAGAATATGGCTTCTGTGCCTGGAATTCTTACTGAGTGGCCATGGAAACCTCTTGGAAGCCTCAAGGTTCTCTCTCTCTCTCTCTCTCTCTCATGCCTGTATATTATATGACATGTCGAACTGCAAGAATTACGTATACAAGCCATACCTCACTACATACTTCCATTGTTTTCTGTCCAGCTTCATCATATATATATATATATATATATATATATATATATGTGTGTGTGTGTGTGTGTGCATATTTTGGTGTTCTAACTTTTATATGGGCCTGGGATATATATGCATGCAGTACGTGATCTTGGCTCCATGGATCATCCACAGCACCTGGTTGTTTGTGGCTAACGATGCAAAAGAAAGAGACGTTTCATACTTCCTCATGCTTGGAGTCGTGTTGTGGAGGATCATCCACAACCAGATATGGATCTCTCTGTCTCGATATCGAACTGCCAAAGGCAATGGCCGAATCCTTGACAGGGGTCTCGAATTTGAACAGGTCGACAGAGAAAACAATTGGTCAGTATAAATTAATAAACATAAAAACGTGTATAATATATAACTCATAAGGTGGCTAAATATTTGGTCAATTGGTTAAGCGTATTTACTCCTGTATTCGAGTTCTTATGTTTGATTCCCCCTATCTCTAATATCGCTTGTATAAAAGAGAAAAACAGGTGGCTAAACAAATACTTATTTATTTAATTTGTTTGGGATTGGAGTGCAGGGATGACCAGATATTGTTCAATGCACTTCTATTCTACACAGGCAGCAGGCACCTGCCTGGGGCTCAAAAGCTGCCACTTTGGAGGGCACATGGAGTTCTTCTAGGCATTGTGCTTCATGCTGGTCCAGTGGAGTTCCTGTATTATTGGTTTCACAGAGCACTTCACCATCATTACCTCTACTCTCGCTACCATTCTCATCACCATTCCTCAATCGTTACTCAGCCAATTACTTGTAAGAACCAAATAATAAATAAAATTAATTCAATGTTTAATTACGAATGTTACTTATTTAGATTCATCATGTAATATATGTTTAATTTGTTGCAGCTGTGATTCATCCATTTGCGGAGCATATAGTATATTCTGCGCTCTTCTTTATACCAATTTTGGGAACTATGTTGACCAGAACAATGTCTGTGGTATCTTTTACTGCGTATATTACTTACATTGACTTCATGAACAACATGGGGCACTGCAATTTCGAGCTCATTCCAAACTGGCTCTTTTCTCTATTTCCTCATCTTAAGTATTTTATGTATACACCCTCGTAAGTCTCAAGCTGGATCTCTCTTTCTCACTCTCAATTATTATATAATACTGAAATACGGAAATTAGTATACTCCTAAGTATATCTAATTCAAAACCTTCAAACAAACCAATTGGTGAACTAAGTTAATTGCAAAAATTGTATATAGTCATAGCATATGCTTTGTAATATATTAGGGGTTGGAAAATGACATATTAATTCAACAAAATTACTTTTGAATTTGTTTAAATTGATGTAGTAACTTAATTGTGTGCAGGTACCACTCCTTGCATCACACACAATTCAGAACCAATTACTCACTTTTTATGCCAATCTACGACTACATATATGAAACCATGGACAAATCTTCAGATGCTCTCTACGAAACTTCACTCAAGAGAGAGGAAGAAACGCCAGATGTCCTTCATCTAACCCATCTAACAACACCTGAGTCCATCTATCATCTACCGCTAGGATTTGCTTCCTTGGCCTCCCAGCCTCACACATCACAATGGTACCTGTGGTTGATGTGGCCTGTGACATTGTGGTCTATGATTCTAACTTGGATCTATGGCCGTACATTTGTCGTTGAGCGGCAGCGTTTTGATAATCTCAGATTACAAACTTGGGCTATACCAAAGTACAGTTTGCAAGTGAGACCACTTTAATCTATTAATTTCTATTAAATAAAGTACAGCGCTTGATTTCAAACTTGCACTTTTATTTAATTTATACCTTAATGCAGTACTACTTACAATGGCAAAATGAAGCTATCAACAGTTTGATTGAGGAAGCCATAATTCAAGCAGAGGAAAAGGGTGTTAAAGTTTTATGTCTGGGTCTCTTAAATCAGGCAAGTCTGTTGTTTGAAAATTTGGGTATTTTAAATAGAAAAATAAAGGGAAAGGTTGTAAGTGATTTAAAATGAATTTTATGGGTTTAAGTTCAATTTACTAGTATGATTAATATTATATTAGAAATCCACCGATTTAAAATACATGCTAAAAGTACGTCTGTTTATGCAGGGTGAGGAGCTGAATAGATACGGTGGTCTGTATGTTCATAGGCATCCTCATCTCAAAATCAGGGTTGTGGATGGAAGTAGCTTAGCTGTGGCCATAACCCTAAACACCATTCCAAAAGGGACCACCCAAGTTCTTCTTAGAGGCAACCTCACAAAGGTTGCTTATGCCGTTGCTTTTGCTTTGTGCCAGAAGGGTATCCAGGTAAATATATATGTATTGAACTTTACGTTTGTCATGACTCTATAGCTCGCATGTAAGAATAGAAAGAATTTGCGTAGGACTGTCGTACCATGTCATCATCATGCTGACTCTCTTGCCATCATCATGCTGACTCTCTTGCCTTTGATCACGTATCTTTGAAGGTAGCTACATTACACCACGATGAGTATTTGAAGCTAACCAAATCATTAATTGGCATGGAAGGTGGCTTGCTTCTTGCAAAAAGTTATGCACATAAGGTAATATGCATGCTACGAATTTTGCCTTCTTTACTCTTAATGTTTCAATACATTAATTTTGTGTTCCTATTTTGGATACTTGATTATGATTTTAAAATAGTTTATCTACTTTGCAGATTTGGTTAGTGGGAGATGGATTGAGTGAAGAAGAACAATGGAGAGCACCAAAAGGAACATTATTTGTTCCTTTCTCCCAATTCCCACCAAAAAAATTGCGTAAAGACTGCTTCTACTACCACACTCCAGCAACGAAGACACCCACATCTCTTGAGAATATTCATGCTTGTGAGGTGATTAAGCAATTATTTTATCTTTCTTGTTATTAATTAGTAAACTAAGACTGGTATATCATACATATAATTAATTAATTAATTAATTTGCATTGTTAATTATTTTATTAACAGAATTGGTTGCCAAGAAGGGTGATGAGTGCATGGCGCATAGCAGGCATAGTGCATGCCTTGGAAGGCTGGAAGGAGCATGAGTGTGGCTACAACATGTCCAATATTGACAAAGTTTGGCAAGCAACTCTCCACCATGGCTTTCAGCCTCTCATGATCTCTACCAGTCACACCAAAAATTAGTTGGCTTCATCAAAATGTTAATTACATGCAGCCTCACCTTTATTATAAGTAATTCCTTATTTCTGTTGGGTTTTTAATTATGTGACTATTATTATGGCTTTTGGCTTTTAACATCATGTGTTGTTTATCAGTTACTTTATTATGGATATCAGTATTTATTATTGAAGCAATATTCATCCAATAGAAAAACCCCAAGACAAGAGAAATATCAGCCAGTGGCGGAAATTTGCATAACCTTTATAGAAATTTTAACGGAGTTAGACATAGGTCGTACATTGCAACACTTTACAAAGTTTATATGGTAATGGAGCACGTATAAACGTTCATGTAATATTTATGCAACGTTTCCCAAAAAAAAAAATACATATTTGAGTTGTTAGGTGGAGTGATAATGCGTTTCAAAAATATTTATCCAAAGTTTGATGGTGATTCTAATTCAAAAATTTAAGCCGACATATCTTCTTTAAATCATGAGTGTGGTTTCATGGAAGACTTTATTCAATAAGGGAGCAACACATCTTCGTCAAACAATACCAGCAAACAACCACAAGATCCAAAGTACAATATTCAAGTTAAGTTTAGAAAACAGAGTGTATATGTGAACACATTATCAAAATTAACAGTGGAAAATCAAAGTGTCATGCATCGATCTGACTTAAAATCATCATGAAAGGACGAGGCACATTAATAATTTCAAAACAAATATTAACCCAGCATCCAAGTGTGTGATTCTGGTACAGCCTGCACTTTAATATTGATAAACACACGAACACTGACACCGAGCTTTCGAAACCCTAGCTACATCCAGTGTCTACTTAATGATGCATCTGTGAGCTAACCTAACAAAACATGTGATTTTGGGATGAAATTGAATTGACTTTATGGATCAGTAAGTATTGTCGTTCTCAGCAGACAATAGAATCATGTTAAATATCTTCTTCCACAATCTTTGTTGTGCCGCATGTTACTTGACCACATTTTATTAATGATCGACTCATCATGTTTTAAACGATTTTTTTTTTTTTGGTTTTGAGAAGATGAACTGAGTTTTATCCACAACAGTATCAAAGTCAATAACAAGTGCAGTCTCTAAGGACATAAGAGCATCCACAACTTGACCACATGTACGTTGTCTGATTGTGTGATTGTTGTACAGCCTGCACTTTTATCTTGATAAACACATGTACGTGACACTGAGCTTTATCCAGTGCCTCTACCAAATGATGCATCTGTGAGCCAACCTAATAAAACCTAACAACCTGCGATTTTGTGATCAAATTGTATTGACTTTTATAGATCAGTAAGTATTGTCAGCTGACAAAAGAATCTTCTTTCACATTCTGTGTTGTGCATGTTACTTTTATATAGTACACGTTACAAAGATTTATTATATATAGGTAGCTAGCGACTTGACGAACAAGACCACACAGTGTGACCACATTCTATTAAATGATCGACTCGTCACCTTTTGCAAACAATTTTAGAAAATAGTATTTTGAGAAAGCTATAATAGATTTTTTTTTTTTGTCCGAAGATTGATATTTAATATAAAAAAAATTGATTCAAATGAAAATTTTAGCCCTTGAGATTAGTTTGCACATACATTCATTGAGATTAATTTTGTCATTTGCATAAGTTTTTTATTTATGAAATCATCAATTTTTTGATGAAACGGGTTTTGTGGAAACACCGAAAATCTCTGGGGCAGACATGGAGAGAGAGATCGAGAGGCAAATGTGCGGCGGCAGCGGCGAGGAAGATAAGAGGAGAAGAAGAAGAAGAAACTGCTCGGAGAATAAAAGGCAGATGTGCGGCGACGTCCTCGAGGAATAGAAGAGGAGGAGAAGAAGTGATGGTTGGGAGAAAAAAAAAAAACAAATTAAGTGAAAGATCGGTCCAGTTTGGTTGGTTTATCAGTTAATTGGTGTAAAATTCCAGCCCTAAATAGGATACCACGGACCCCTTAATTTGCTTTTAGTCTCAAATACATTTATCAATATGGGAAAATTGAAACGCCATATGATTGAGCCCACCAAAAACACTACAAGTAAAATCTTTGGTTCACCATCCCTTAAGTTTATACCCCGAGTCCCCAAGGCCCATACCTCTCTAACCTTGGAAGCTAGCTTATCTTATATGTCCCTGATGATTTCGACCAAAAATATCTGTCCCCGATGAAATATGAGATCGATCATACTATAAAATTCAATCCTTTAAATTAGAATCTGAAATAATAAACATGGGAAAAAATATATATATATTCAACCTCAGAGTTGCAGAGGATTACACATTTTCCCTATAAAAAATTCTAAAAATGAAAGAGAACAAAAGATGTATCCGGAGGAGACAAAGTTGGTGCGTATGAACAAACAAGGCCTGATTAGTTCTGCATAAAGGGCAGGTAGAATGCGATTGGAACCATGTATCAATGCAATGAACATGGAAGCAATGGTTGCATATGGGCAGCTTTCGGCACCTTTGGCCCTTCATCACTTCTTGGAGGCACACCACACAGTATGGGACGAAAGCAGCACTTGACATGTCCTTGTTGCGAGGATTTGGATGGTAAATATTGAGCATTGTGCTGTGCCTGAAAACCTTTGCATAAAGACGGACGGTGAGTGTGAAATTAGAGATTGTGTTGAGAAGAATAATTCTAGGGTATTATTGATAGAGCCAAAAGGCTAAGTATTTATAGAGATATTACAAGCTTAACTAGGAAAACTAGGTTACTTGGAGACTACTCCAAATCAATTACAATCAACTAATAAAAGGAAACTAAATAACATTCCTAATTTCCAACACTCCCCCTCAAGTTGGAGGGTGGATATCAAAAACGTCCAACTTGCACAAGAGATTGTGAAAGGTGTTACTCCCAAAGGTTGCTGATAATGAGGCAGTGGTGTCACTGCTGTAAAGGGGGCAGCTGTGTCGCTGCTGTAATGGAGTCAAATGGGACAGCTGTGTGTTGCTGTAAAGGGGGTTGTTGCTCCTCTCAAATCCGACGATGTATGAGAGTCATGAGTTGAAGGAAGCAGCACCCAAATGAAGTTGTGCTGATGTTCAGCATATGTTGCATGTATGGAGGCTGTTGTTGATGTTGCTGATGTGCAACGATGGTGATTTTGTTGCTGATGTGCAACAAATGTTACGTTGATGATGCCTTGAGGCTGAATAATGATGCTGCTGGGGCAGCTGAATGATGGTTTAGTTAGATGGCGTGAAAGTGAGCAAAGCCAAGAAGATGGCGTGAAAGTGATTTTTTTTTTTTTGTTTGAAAAATGACCCATCAAAAAAGTTGACCAAAAAAAGAAGAAGAATTGGGTGATGTGGAGATAGAAAGAAAATAGCAAACTTGGCCAAGAAAAAAAGTTAGGTAGAGAAAGAAAACAAAAAATTGGGTCTGATGTGAAGCCTCAAAGAGAGAAATTGATATATCAACAAAGGAGAGAAAGTGAAAGCTCATGTTGGGTTGTCGTGTGCAAAGAAGCGATGGCAACACAGAGAGAAAAAGGACCAGCAGTTGTGCAAAGGTGCTCTCAAGAAGATTACGATCGATGGCTTGGATATGAGCGATTGATCGTTTCTAGGCAGGGGCAAAGAATCAATGAACACAGTGGCTGGTCAACAGCGGTGGTGCTAGTGTTAGTGTAGAGCCTCCTGCGTTTGTTGGAGATGTCGTGGGTTGTCCAAAGACATGATGGCTCGTGAGCATTGACGAGGCTCACGGAGGAAATAAACTGCTCAGTGAGTAGTGACGAGGCTCACGGAGGAACCGCAATGAAGACGGCATGGTAAGAAAAATGATGGATAAGCTCGATGAAGGCCGAAGATGGCACGGTTGTGGCAAGCGTAGTCGACATGAAAACATGGGCTTAATCTTATTGCAACAGAGAGCATGACTAGATATGCCTCAATATGATTTGTATAGAGAGCATTACTTGGAGGTATGAAAAACATAAGGAAATTGCAGCACCAAAGAAGAGTGCGACTGCTGGTTTAGTTAGATGTAGGAACTGTGGGATGGTATGGCTTTGGTAGCGGGAATAAAATATTGATCATTGAGGAGAGGGTGAACAAGATGACTGTACAAGATGAATACCCATCATGGGTGAAGGATTAAAAGCGCCAACGACTCTCAATTTGGCAGAGGATTTCAAAGATTAGCAACTAGGGTTGTGAAACATCGGATCATGAAGAAAATGAGGTTTGTAAAAAGTTTCAAGAGACGCCCTAGAATCGGTGCTCTGATACCATGTGAAATTAGAGATTGTGTTGAGAAGAATAATTCTAGGGTATTATTGATAGAGCCAAAAGGCTAAGTATTTATAGAGATATTACAAGCTTAACTAGGAAAACTAGGTTACTTGGAGACTACTCCAAATCAATTACAATCAACTAATAAAAGGAAACTAAATAACATTCCTAATTTCCAACAGTGAGGACGATTGTTGCGGTGGCAATGGTATTTTTCTAGCTGCCTGTTGTGGTGGCTATGGAGCTTGCTATTTTGCCCATCAACCCCATTAATTTCTGGCACCTTTGGTTTTTACTTCACCAAAATTGAATGAACAGATTCTCTTCTCTCTTTTTCTTGCTTTGTTCCAATGGAGGGGAGTGGTTGTTAATTGATCTTCATATAAAAATATTTAAGGATGCAAGCAATATTGAGTTTAGATCTAAACGTTGTTAGATATCTCCACCAACCACTTAAAAATATATATAAAGAGTAGATTTGGTTATTGATTGAAGGAATAGGAACATATACACCAACTTCTACGGTTGTCAATACTATAGCTTTATGCTTTGATGAAGGAAACTGTTGCTTTATGTAAATTCTACTCAGACATGTTCGTAGACTTGATTTTTGTGGGAAATAAATTTATATGGAAAATGTATGATTTTGGAACTTAATATTTTGAGTTAGGTTTATAGTTCTTATTGTTCAGCTGAGTTTAAGTGCATAGGCTTTTAGGATTTAGGGCTTTAGCCCAAGTTTTAATACTAAACCAGAAACCATATGTCCATAAGGATATCCGAAGTGAAATATAATTAATAGAAAACACAAATTATTTGATTGACATTGTTGCAATTCTCATTGAATTAGTGTTTAAAAGATTTTAGGCCTCATTATCTATTGTCTATTGGTTTTGGGTTGGGTACTCATAGGGTATGCTATACATATGGAAGGGTTAATGGTCTCACATGCTTCCATATCACTTAATAATAATTATCCACATTCAGTTGAAATCGATGATGCATGACACTCTGATTTTCCCCTGTTAAATACGAGAAACACTTGTGTGAAACAGTGATGGCACTATTTTGCTATCCCCGACTAATTGCGCATGACACGAATGATAACTTTTCTATGTGATAGTATGTGATTGGTTGGGAATAGCAAAACAGTGTTATTCTTGTTTCATACAAGTTTTTCTGGTTAAATACACTATGTTTTCAAAATATAACTTGAAATATTGTACTACGTGTCTTGTGCTTATTTTGTTAGTATTGTTTGACACAGATGTGTTGCTCCCTCAATGAATAAAGGTTTTTCAACAAACCAAATTCATGATTTAAAGAAGATATGTCAGGTTAACGTTTGGTGGCTGCCTCCTTTTAGTGAAACTATGCGTTTTACTAATGGGTTAGTTTTTTTATTTTTAAATCACTTATATTTGAGCATGGCCCAACAAGTAATAACCCCTGTAAGCCCTTACCTACAGAAGCATAATCTAAATTGAATAAAACTCTTTTAATACATAATCCAAATGTAATGTATTTAACTTAGAACTAATGAGTTTCATTATAAAAAAAATTAATAATAATAAAACTTAGAACTAATGTGTTAAATCAATAATAATTCATCTGCAAATGTAGTGGAGAAAGCCTCCAAATGCAAAAAACACTTACTTGTAATGGGGATATCACTATTTTGTTATCCCCGACCAATAACATAATGATATGTGGAAAAGTTATCCGACGTATCATTATATTATTGGTCGGGAATAACAAAAAGTGTTTTCCCCATTGCTTGGGAGCTTCTCTTCCCAGATGACATAAGGTTGTCACAGGAATAAAACAAAAAATCTAAATTTGGCTGATGAAGGTGTGTTGTTTGAGGACATTCGTTCTTTTTTGAATCAGTTCACCAACAGTGTATGCCAGGATTGAAGGAAGTTGAGGTTCCACCCTAAAACCAATTGGCAATGGGGGGAGTAGCTCAACTCCTTATAAATCCAGGTTTGGTCCCTTAACTTTTCAATGTGGGACAAATACTCTCAACACGCCCCCGCACGTGTGGCTAACTTTCAAGCCTAACACGTGGACAACACATATTGGGTGACGTGGGAGCACGTGCGGCCATTAGGCCCAACATGTGAAGCCTTACTCTGATACCATGAAGGAAGTGGTTCCAGTCCAAAACCAATTGGTTATGGGGGGAGTAGCCAAACTCCTTATAAACTCAGGCTAGGTCCCTTAATTTTTCAATGTGGGACTCATTACCTTCACATTCTCACATGCCCCCGCATGTGTGGCTAATTTTCAAGCCTAACACGTGGACAACACATATTGGGTGACGTGGAGCATGTGTGGCCGTTGGGCTTTCACACGTGGGCTAACCTCTCTGATACCATGAAGGAAGTTGAGGTTCCACCCCAAAACCAATTGGCAATTTGGGGGGAGTAGCCCAACTCCTTATAAATCCAGACTTGGTCCCTTAACCTTTCAATATGGGACAAATACTCTCAACAAGTATCAACCCCGTACTTGTAATCGTGCAGCGTATGCGCTAGCAAAGTTTGCTTTATCTTGTTCCAAGTTAGTTGTTTGGATGGAAGATGGTTATGTTTAGATGTCTTCTATTTTGCACGATAATGTAATGTTTTCTTAATTAATACAAGTTATTATGAGCTTCCTATTAATATATACATACAAAATAAAATATTTTGACTGTCGTATCCTCCACTTACCATGCAACATAGATTGTAGATTTTAATTAATTTCAAGAAATATATAAAATATATAATGTAAATTATAGGCGTGCATATGTCTTGATTAATTTACTACTCTCATCTATCTTTGGTTCCCCCATCCCCCTCTCTCTCTCCCTCTGTGTATTTTTTATGTTCATTAATAAAATTTGCTTGTATAGGTGAGTTTAGTGTTGGTAAATTCCGTCCAATCGACTTTCAAATCATGAATCCGCCATTATTGAAATGAATATTACTTCAATAAATAGTGATATCCAAAATAAAGTAACTGATACACACCATGATAATAAAAGCCATGATAATAGAGTCGCATAATTTTAAATACGGGATTACTTATAATAAAGAAGAGGGTGCATGTCATTAATATTTTGATGAAGCCAACTAATTTTTGGTGTGGGTGGTAGAGATCATAAGAGGCTGAAAGCCATGTTGGAGAGTTGCTTGCCAAACTTTGTCAATATTAGACATGTTGTAACCACACTCATGCTCCTTCCAGCCTTCCAAGGCATGCACTATGCCTGCTATGCGCCATGCACTCATCACCCTTCTTGGCAACCAATTCTGTTAATAACATAAAAATATATATCAGTCTTAATTTAATAATTAATAACAAGAAAAAATAAAATAATTGCTTAATTACCTCACAAGCATGAACATTCTCAAGAGATGTGGGTGTCTTCATTGCCGGAGTATAATGGTAGAAACAGTCTTTGCGTAATTTTTTTGGTGGAAATTGGGAGAAGGGAAAAAATAATGTTCCTTTTGGTGCTCTCAATTGTTCTTCTTCACTCAATCCATCTCCCACTAACCAAATCTGCAAATTCAATTAATTAGTACATTTTTAATATCATTCTTAAGTGTCCAAAATATATTGAAAGAACAATAGCAAAATAGGATTGAAGAAGGTAAAATTCGTAGCAGATAATTGATACCTTTTGGGCATAATTTCTTGCAAGGACCAAACTACTCTCAGTGACATTTAATGATTTTGTGAGCTTCAAATACTCGGTCTGGTTCAATGTAGCTACCTGTGAAATTATCGCAATTTATGTTAGGATATGGGAAAAAACATCGTCTCGTAAATGATTAGACCCAACATGTTAGAGTGGCTCTGGCCCCAGATTTTTTATGTCACCTCTATTATATATAATATATAGACAACTTATAATTAAAGTTAATGGCCCCTTCTAAACCAAAATTTGGCTCTAATACGAATTGATGTAGTACATATTCGATTAAGTACTTAAATAATAGAATACAGAAAAATATAAGAGATCAAGGAGAAGAAAATATAGATCGAAGAGACAAAAGAAAGGACAGAAATCAGATAACCGAGAAGTAAGGTCAAAATTCAAAGAGTTTTAAGAGAGGGTTTATTCATGACTAAGTTAGAGATATTTATCTCTCACATGTAACTCTTGAATATTTAGGTGTTTGGTATACTTGTATTTTCTATTTCGGCCCTCTAATTTTACAATTCTAACTCCGTCCCTGTTTATATGTGATGCATGAATTTACCTGGATACCCTTCTGACACAAAGCAGAGGCAGTGGCATAAGCAACCTTGGTGAGGTTGCCTCTCAGAAGAACTTGGGTTGTCCCTTTTGGAATGCTGTTTAAGATTACAGCCACAGCTAAGCTACTTCCATCCACCACCTTCATTTTCAGCTCAGGATGCCTGTGAACATATAGACCCCCGTATCTGTTCAGCTCCTCACCCTGCATATTTTGCAACGTTTTATGTTAATTTTTTTATTTTGTAACCGAAATAATTAAAAAGATAAATGTTTTTCTTACTTTTCACAGCAATTGGTATAGCATTGAGAAAAATGAAAAAGAAAAATAAAAAAAAAAGTGCCACAATATAGAGTGCAGTTTTCCTGTTACCATTTCTCCTGTGCCCACCTGTTACCTATTTAACTTTTTGACATCTGTCCTTTCATTTAACTCTAAGTTAACAGTGTTAAGTTTAATTAAATTAAAAAATGAAAACTAAAAATTGAAGGAAAAAAAAGACCCAAGAGCGAACTCCCTCCCATCACCCCTAATCCTCAGCAACCCCAAACCAACCGGCAGCAACCCCATCTCCTTCTCACCGATGGCAAAGCCTCCTTTTCTCTACCTCTCTCTCTCTCTCTCTCTCTCTCTCTCTCTCTCTCTCTCTCTCTCCTTTGATTTCTCGGCTTCCCTCTCGATCTCCCTCTCTTTCAAAGAAGAGCAGTGCTCGATTGACATTTCCTTTGGGACAAATCTTTCATGGAAGCACTTTATCTATATGGGTTTGAGAGTTTCTTGGAGCAAATGGACACAGTGAGATGCCGGGTCTGATGAATGGGTGTGGTGGTGGAGATTAGATATAGCTTGCGATCCCATCATCCCATGGAGGCATAAACAAACCCATGGCGGATCTGATGAACTTGGTCTGGAGCAGCAAAAACAAAGACAAGGTTTTTGCTGAATAGATGAGGCGAGGAAATGGAGTTTGTTTTTTCAAATAAATTTTATTATGTTGAAATAAAGTTAATATTGTTAAATTTCTGTTAAGTCATGTAACACGTGTCAAAAATATAAGAAGAGAAACATGGAGGCACAGGGGAAATGGTAACAGGAAAACTGCACTCCACAATATATAGAGCTTGGCAGTAATTAAGGGTGCGGCCAATCCAGGCTGCTAGCTACCTTGAATCTTTAACATTAAATATATATCTACCTCAATTCCATTATTACTTGGTTTAGAAGTTATCAGAAAACAAATTAAGTAGAATTTAGGCTACATTTAGTTATTTTGACTGGACTGAATTATTTTAATTAAATTGGAAAAAATGTTGTGGTCCTTCGTGAACTTATAAATGTTGGGAGTGGACTTATTAAATTAGGTAATAGTCCAACCTTTATCATATAAATCTCATCTAGACGGATATGATTCATAAAAACTGACTTGAGCTCCACTCCAATATTCAATCCAAACCAAACCAAACCATCAAACGAGTCCCTAATTGATTACCTGATTCAAGAGACCTAAACTTAAAACTTTGACACCCTTTTCCTCTGCTTCCAGTATGGCTTCCTCAATCAAGCCATTGATAGCTTCATTTTGCCATTGCAAGAAGTACTGCAATAAATTTATATAAGACAAAAAATAACAGATCAAATCTCATTAAAAAAGAAAATAACAAGTGACCTATAAATTAGAAGTAAAAAGTTGGTGATGGTCTTACTTGCAAGCTGTATTTGGGTATGGCCCAAGTTTGTAATCTTAGCTTGTCAAAACGCTGCCGCTCAACAACAAATGTACGGCCATAGGTCCAAGTAAGCATCGCGGACCACAATGTCACAGGCCACATCAACCTTAGGTACCAGTTTGATGTGTGGGGCTGAGAGGACAGGGAAGCAAATCCTAGCGGTAGATGATAGATGGACTCAGGTGTTGTTAGATGGGTTAGATGAAGGACATCTGGTGTTTCTTCCTTTCTCTTGAGTGAAGTTTCGTAAAGAGTATCTGAAGATTTATCCATGGTTCCATAGATGCAGTCGTAGATTGGCATGAAGAGTGAGTAATTGGTCCTGAATTGTGTGTGATGCAAAGAGTGGAACCTGCATATGTCAACATTGAATCAATCATGGATAATGATATATCATGATTTGTGTGGTCAGAAATTTAGAGTCATAAAGATTGAAACTTTCTATATATAAAAAAAAAAAATTGAAACTAACAATAATAAAGATATATCATATGACCGATAATATATGTCAACTATAAAAGCACTTCTGATTATCAGGTTTGACATAAAAAATTTAATGTACTTATGAGTAATAAAAGCCCTTTTTGAAAAAGCACATTCAATAAGCACTTAGATTTTTAACAAATACTTCAATGTTCTTTTATAAAAGTACTTCTAACAAAAGCACTTATGTCTTCTAATAGGGATTTGATGGGAAATAATTTCCCATGTCTTTTTTCAATGGATGAGAAATGGAAGATTCATTTTCCATGTTTGGGAAAGTAACTAGGAAATACCATTTTATTTCATTTTCCCATGTTTGGTTTGCATAGGAATGTAAAACAAAGTTTGTTTAATTCTTTCAAGTATACTCATATGAAATCAAATAAAAAAAGAGTATTGTTAAACGAACCCTAAAATTAACTTAGTACCTCCACTACTAAATTATTTATTAAATTACTAATTTACCATAATATAAAATGATCAAAAAAAATAATATTGAATTGTGAAATAAATGTAATTTTAATAAGTACACTCTATTCACCATATTCAAGCATAATCAAACATAAGAAAAAAACTTACTTCCAAAAACCTTAGTATTAACTCCAATAATTTGTTTCGTCGTCATTTAGTAATTCATTGATGCAAACAAGTCTCATGAATGCTTCAAACATTTCAAATGAGTCATCAAAAGAGGTATTAACTTTTGTTTTTTTCGTTTAGGTTGTAAAAAATTTACCAATAACAAATTCTCTCTCTATCCCCTCCTTTTCCACGGAAAGTTTCTCCCAACGTGACAAATAGATCACATCATTACATTCCTTCTCCACATTAATTCTAGCATCGTTGGATAATTGAAAACAATTAATCCTATAGAAACCTTGTACTCTCTTGATTATGTTAAAAAAAAATCTTCTACATCTGGATTGACCTTATTTTGTAGCGTTATGGTGTAGTATGGGTATTTTTGGTAGTTAAATAGGGTGTAATTAGTTAATTTTGCATTTTAATTTAAATATTATAATGTAATTAGATCATAAGGTGTACTCAATTAATTTTAGGGTTCAATCAACAACACAAAAAAAAACATTTAATGTTATATTGTAATTCTAAATTGTTAATGGGACAAAATGGTCATGAAAAATGTGTATTTAATACTAGTCCATTTTCCCAAAGTTTCCAAGGATGTACCAGACAATCATTTCTCATGTTTGAACTTACCAAACATGAAAAAGTAATTAATTTTTTTTATCCTCATACCTCCTTTCATATGAACCAAACGCAGCCTAAGGAATTTTATATAACATGGCATGTTAAACTAGGCATATTTGCGAAAAGCCCTAAAAAAACTAGGTTTAGCAGCTGGTGTGAATTCTAATTAGGGTCCACATGAACATTAATTACAAGCTATGAGCCACATGAGGAACGTCACTTGTGATATCTCATGACGCGCGTGTCTCCACCAGCATGGTCCACATACACATGTTCAAGCTTTTCCTATTCAATAGGATCATGTAATTGTACCATGATAACACAATAATTATTCTAACAAAAAATGATTTTGTAATTATTTTTTTGTCGGAAATTATTTGTAATTTTTGTTACCTCTAAATTATGTACGATATATGCATCGCTCCTTCTGGAGTCTATGTATGTAAAGTGGTTCTTCTTATATATATATATATATATATATATATATATATATATATATATATAGAGAGAGAGAGAGAGAGAGAGAGAGAGAGAGAGAGAGAGAGAGAGAGAGAGAGAGAGAGAGAGAAACTTACGATGGGGTGTACATGAGATACTTAAGAGGAGGGAAAATGGAGAAGAGCCAGTTTGGAATGAGCTCAAAATTGCAGTGTCCCATGTTGTTCATGAAGTCAATATAAGTAACATAGCCAGCAAAGGATATGATTGAAGCTGTCCCCGTGAATATAGTCGTCAACATAGGTATAGCAAAGAGTACGAAATATGCTATGTGCTCCGCAAATGGATGAATCACAGCTGCAAAATATACATAAAATAAAAATAATAATCCATGTCAATTTTAGGTTACCCATTTTTTATTAGTTTTTTGTTTTGCATATATACTTCATTAAAACATGTTCACCTAATAAATTTATATAAAATAAGTGCTGCTATTTGTGCCACGTTTCGTGATTACATTTCTGACCACTTCTTTAATACATGTAAGTCTTCTGTATTGAAGAGATAGTCAATAAATATGGTACAAATAATAGAAATTAAAAAAAAAATCGTTTAAACACAATATGCTCAGAAGAAAAATAGTACTAATTAATTCAGGGTTATTTTTCTTACAAGTGATTGGCTCAGTGACAATAGAGGAATGGTGATGAGAATGGTAGCGAGAGTAGAGGAAATGATGGTGAAGTGCTCTGTGGAGCCAATAGTAGAGGTACTCCACTGGGCCAGCATGCAGCAAATTTGTCAGGAGAACCCCATCTGTCCTCCAAAGTGGCAGCTGTTGAGCCCCAGGCAGATGCCTGCTGCCTAGGTAGAACAAAATCCCATTGAACACTATTTGATCATCCCTAAATTCCAAACAAACAAACAAAAAAACAATCAAAACAAAATCCCAAATGACGTTCAGTTTCTAGTAATTATATGCTATCTAATGAGAACCTAAGTTGGGACCTTTTTTATACAAGCGATAAAGAGGGGAATATCGAATTTAAGACTTCAATTGCAATGATGCATGCTCTTTAACTGGGCACAAGTCCCTTACTTAAGTTTAGAACTTGGATATTTTATTTTCAGACGGATTATTAGATTACATTACGAGTTTACGTGTCAAAGTTAAGTTCTAAAACTTATTTAGGTCTTTATAAATGCTCACCAATTTCTTTCTCGGTCGACTTGCTCAAACTCAAGAGGTTTGTCAACGATTCGGCCATTGCCCTTGGCGGTCTGGTATCGAGACAGAGTGATCCATATCTGGTTGTGGATCATCCTCCACAGCATAAATGGAAAGATGAGGAAATAAGATAGATCTTTCTCTTTCCCATCATTAACCACAAACGAGTATGCGCTATGAATGATCCAAGGAGCCAAGATCACATGCTGCCAAACCCAATACATCACACACAAAAAGAAAGCTTATCAAAATAATCCCACAACGTTACAATGATGATGATGATGATCCATATATAATCATATTTAACCCATGATGCATATATAATGAAGTGTGTATAGTAAATGTATTCCATTTGAAGCATACAGTTCAACACATGCCATACTATCGATGTTCACCATCGATTAAGAGTGGTGAACGAAAATATTCTCGTGTTAAATATGTACATGAAAGACAGACGAGAGAGAGAAAGAGAGGTGGGAGGGTTTGTGAAGGGAGACCTTAAAGTTTCCAAGAGGAGTCCATGGCCAGTCAGTGAGAATTCCTGGTGTGGAAGCCATTGTTTTGTTTGCTAGAGCTAAGAGCTACTTTGCACAGCCTATAGCTTTGGAGGTGTTTATGTCTGTATATATAGAACTATTTGGCCACCACGTTAGAGTTTTTGTTGAGTTGAAATTGAGTACGATGTGCCTGGCGGTGCCTATAATATGCAAGCCTTTTTAATTGGCCATTGGATTTTTTTTTTCTTTCTTAAGATGTTGACAAGACAGGTGAAGATGTACTACTCAAATTGTAGCAAGTGGTTCTGGAGATGGGTGGCTGAAAATTTATTATGCAATTATAGTTGCATGCCAATTACAAACACTTGCCTTGTACAATTTCATATCATAGGTTTTTTTATTTATGAAATTTCATAGATTTTTTATTTATGAAAATTTCATGGACTTTTTATTTATTAAAATTTCATGGACTTTTTATTTATTAAAATGTCATGAAAAACTCAGTTAAGAAATACTTATGGAAAAAGTATAGTTGAGTACAGCCGAATGGAATGGATAATGAGTTATTCACACTAACACGTCTTGAGGGTTTCAGTATTTTCACAAAACTCCTTGAGGTTTTAAAAATTATACGAACACCCCTGAGGTTTTATATTGTTTTCACAAAATCCATTTTCGTTGATTGCTCGTCCAAAAATTGATGATTTCATTACAACAAAAAAAGTATGCAAATGAAAAAATCTAATCTCAAAGGCTAAATTTGTTATTTGGAAAAAATATATATATATAAAATTACCAATCTTTGGATGAAAAATCAACGAAAAGGGGTTTTGTGAAAACAATTAAAACCTCAAGGGATGTTCGTGTAATTTCTAAAACCTCAAGGAATTTTGTGAAACCCCAAACAACCTTAGGGAGTATTAATGTAAATAACTCAATCAATAATTTATATATATAAAGCAAAAAGCAGAGAATGGTAAAACATTCAAGGTATGTTTACGTATCTCAGTAATGGAGAAAGTAAGGAATTAGAGAATTTAGGAATCGGGAAAGTACTGAATCGGTATGGGAAGAATCATTCCCGTTAAGCTGTTTACTAAACATATGGAATTAGCAAAGGAATTGGTTTGATTTTAATTGTTATTATTTACTAATTTTTATGAATTAGAATCCAAATGAATTTGATTACTAAAATGCCCTGCACATTTTCACCACAGCACATATATAATTCTCAAATTGGCTAAGGAAACTAAACTAATCCTACAGCAAACCAGGAAGACGGTGTAAACATGAGGAATCAATATACTGAACAAGATGAATAGCAACAGCCCAGTCCAACGATAATGTTAATGACACCTTTGCCCAGAGCCAATTTCAAACAAAAAAATAAACTCCAATAAAGTGGTAAAGTGGTAAGGGCATTTTTGGAAGTTATTAAGGGAAAACATGAATGGGAATCGTATCGAATACCCCCTACTAATTGATCTGATACCTAATTTTGAGGGGATGTGATTACGGATTTTGAGGTAGGGCCCACTTATTTTTTTTCATTCTTGATTGCAAGTAAACGCAGGGGAAGTCAAGAATGGAAATCATTCCCTTTCCTCTCATAACCATTACTGATATGTAAACATGCCCTCAAAATACCATAAAATGCTATTGGTTAATGCAAACATTAAGAATTGAAATTATTAATTAAATTAGGATAATACGGTACATTCACACTTTTTCATTTTTAAAAAATTAAAAGAAAAAGAAAAATCAGATAATGGATCCTATTTTTATGGAACACAACTACCCATTATCTTTTTTAATTCAAAAATAAATTTATATTTATATATTTATAAAAAATAAATTTAAAAAAAATGCCTCTCGAAGGAGTGAAGCGCGTACGGAAAAGCTAGTATAAAAATAAAGGAAAAAGTATAGTTCATTTATAGAGTAATGTTAATCTACCACACACAACCTAAGATACTTAGGTTGTTAATATGTGAATTTGAAGCACACACATTTAGATAATAATTCACCGAAATAATTTTCCAAATTCAAAGTAAGGCAACATAAAATATCTCATATCATGTTGTCATCACATTATCTAGCCAGAGAAAGACCCCTTATTTGTTGATAAATATTCTATTTTGTAATTGATATTTTATGCATATATGTCACATGTTTATACCGACCAAAAAAATATATATTTATTAGGTTTTTTTTTTGGGGGGGTCATTAATTCATTTACTTGAGGAAACAATAGGAGAAAAACAAAATTTTAATATTTATGCACATATTTACTTTTTCCTGACAAGCTGTGATCCTAACCCTTTCTTTATTTCTCCCACCTGCTTCTGCTGGTCCACATTGATTTGGTGTTTTGGCTGAAGTTGTCTAACCATCCTAAATGGTCGTTTCATCATCACATATCATCTACATGTTTACCCTTATATTTAATAATACTTCAAAATAATAATGACAAATTAAGGGGTTTTTTTTTAATCTCAATAAAAAAATATATATATTTTATGATTGCGTTACGGAAAAAAAATTAGATTCTTTAAATTAAAACATTTTAAAAAAAAACTAGTGCACAAAATAAAAGTTTTGAGAATTGTCTCAAATAATCAACAAATTGAAAGTACAGAAGAGCTAATAAGTCTCGTATGATATGACCCACATGACCATGATATATTTAGTGGGCAAAAATATATAGGTTTGACATCATCAGCTCATGAGTAATTAATTATAGGCTTAATTATCGATGTGCTTCATGTGTTTTATCGAAAATCTCACTTTACTCCTTACATTTCAAACTGCTTTAATATGCCCCATGTGCTTTATTTCCATGTCCCACGTTCCTCATTCTGTCAATTTGGTTAGTAAAATCGTTAACTGCTGACGTGGCATAGGTATTTTAGTAATTTTAGATATAAAAATTCTCAAAATTTAAAGTAAATATAAAAAACAATTTTAAAATATTTTAATAATACATAAGATTAGAAAGATATATATATATTAAAAAAACCCAGCACCCGAATAGCCACCACACCTCCCACTACCGTCCCCAACCCATGGCTAGTGGGTGAAGGTGGCTAGGTGGATTAGAGGGAATGTTATCAATGTTCTGTGGTGGGTATCACCTGGGTAGGGAGATCATGTTTGAACCATGGCAGAGTGTTGGCCATGGGTGGGTAGGTGGATTGGATTGGGTTATGGTGGGAGGTGTGGTGGTGGAGCTATTCGGGTGCTCGGGTTTTTCAACAAAAAAAAAAAATCTTTCTAATCTTATTATTTAAATATTATTAAATTGTTTTTTATATTTGAATTAGATTTTGAATTTTTTTAATAGCTAAAATTAATAAAATACCTATACCACGTCAACAAGTTAACGGTTTTACTAACCAAATTGACGGAATGGGGGAACGGAGGACACGGAAATAAAGCACGTGGTGCATGACCTAGTTTAAAATGTATGGGGTAAAGTGGAATTTTCAGTAAAACACAAAGGGCACATCAATAATTAAACCTTAATTATATGCTCAATGGGAATATTTCTTGTTGTGATATATGGCGTCCAAATACTTTATAGATATATTTACTATTTTGTAATCGGGTTATGAGGAATTGATAATTGAGGAGGAGCTGGAATCCGGATTCCCATTAAAGTTGTTAACTAAACTATGTGGAATCAGGGTATGAATGATATTAATTCCTTATAATAAGTGGTTTACTAAATTTTTGTGAATCGGAATTGAAACTAGTTTGAGTAATAAAATGCAGTTGTTCTAAATAAATTATTGGGGTAAAATGGATGGTAAATTTGAAAATTTAAAATTCGTGTGATGATATAATGAGTAAAAAAGATAGATTTCTAATGGGCCAGTTATTCAAGAAATTAGAACATCATACCACGTCGCACCCAATAGTTCAATTCCTCAAAAAGTAGGAGTTGAATTCCTGATTTTGTGTGGGCCTCGCTTGCTCTTTTATTCCTTTATATGAAGTAAACACATGAGTAATTATTACACATGTATGTCATCAAACTCAAGATTAATTTTACTAGGTTAGTCTAGTTTGAAGATGATTATTGTGGCTCAATACAGGGTGAGGTCGAGAAGGCCCTACCACATTAATTTCTTGAACCCAACTCATGTTAGGGATATGCATTTACAGGACCATTTTGTGGCGTAACACGTCACATTATATTAATTTATTTTTATATAATATTAAAAAATTCTATTAAATTGAAGGCTAACATTATACCTAGGAAAATTAGTTTAGATAAAGGTTTAAATTTATAGAGTACAAAATGATAAGAGTACTGCCAAAATAGCTACCAAAATTCAACAATGCACGCTCACGTCTGCATAATTAAGCAACTAGTTTTAATTCGATTACCAAAAGAAGCTCCCTTCCCTTAGAGAATTCAAACAAAATTCCTCTCACATCAACTCACAACTGGTGGGGGTAGTTGGGGAGAAGAAAATAGAAAGAGAGCGAGATAAGTAATCTGGCTTTCTGCTGGTGGGGGTAGTTGTGGGGGAATGGGGGAGAAGAAATCGAGGAAGGGGGTGGCTTGGGGTGATGGGTTTTTATTTTATTTTATTTAAATTTCTTATTTTTTAAATTGATTTTTAAATATTTTATTATACATAATTTTTAAATAAATAAAAAATGTGGGATTTATAAGTGCAATATAGGCAACTAAAAGAAACCCTAACAATAGAATCACATTGTAACAAATTTAAAAAATTGGGGCATGTGATTGCAAAAATCAAGATGACTTAGACTACGATTACAACCACATGGTACTAAACTGTCACATATTTGTTGTTTGCTATATAAGCATTAAGGCATGACAAATATATCAAAATATTATATTCTCTTTTTTGTCTTTTTTAAATTTTCACTCATTTAGCTTAAACTAAGAAGTTTCAGGTTCGAACATAGGTCTAGTCTAATGGAAAAAGATATTGACTTGCAGATCAAATGTCTCAAGTTTGAATTCTCATGGCATCTTAATTGTGTGTGTATGAGAGAAAGAGAGAAACTCTCCCTCCCCTGTAGTTCATACTATTACTTGTACTAAAAAAAAATTCATTCCCTTGTTGTTAGAACTTTTATTATCAAATATATCTACTTCAAAGTATACGAAAGTCTGACTCACTTATACTCAAAAGCGCTTTTACTAGAAGTACATCAAAAAGTGCTTTTCTAACGCGTAAACACTCTAATTATTTCTGTCTAACAACATTGAAAATACTTTTACTATTAAATAAAATTATTTTTGACATTTCTAAAAGCATTGTCAAACACATTTGATTATTTTTTTAAAAGTCATCTTTACAATAGTAAGATGTTTTTAAATGCTATTATATTGGTATTGGTGCGTACAATATATTGGTATTGGTATTGGTGCGTACAATAAATGTTTTTAAATGCTAGTAACTACCAATATATTGGTATTGGTGCGTACAAGAGTGTGATATTGAGTCTAAAACGCATAGTCTTTATTTTATTGTAAGAGATATTTAGTTGGAATATAATAGACGACAGTTATGCTTGAATTAGGGTTCTTGTCGAACTTATTGGTTTACAACGTTCATTATAATAAATGAAAAAGGTCATGTCGTTAGTGATTTGTAAATGGTTGAATTGAGGATAAGATTATAGGTGGCGTTCATCATAAGTCCAAAACCTACTTTTTCTTTTTTTCTTCAAACCTATCAGCCCATCAATTTATTTGCCTCGACCTCTCCCACACAAACCATAGCCCCAAAAAAAAAAAAAAAAAACCACTTTATTTGAATTTATTGGTTGCCGTTTTAGGTTAGGACCATTTGCCACATCCTGAATTTTCAACGGACGAGAACTCAACGGTTCAAGGAAAGGGATTTGCTATAATGGCACAACAATCATTTACATGATGATCAGAATCTACGTGTGGATATGATGCTTTTGCTTTTCAAAAGAGCCCGTCCAATAAGTTCGAATTTAAGGGCTGTGGCCTCTACAATCATAATGTTATACCTACAAATTTTTCATAGGGAATGCAGTGGAGATGCCAAAAAAATCTACACTTTGTGATTAACTTTCGGTGATGAGAAGAGTGAAAAGGGTTTAAATTAGTTTTATTAAGTATGAGAACGACCTTGTGTTATAAAACCATGTGTATAAAATAATGTCATTTTATTTTTAAAATTTGAGAACAAGAAATGAATAATCAGATGCTATATACTTTTGTGATATAACAAATTAATATTAATGGGTTATTTATTCAAATGGTCTTCAAATTTATACAAGAGTTGTATTTTGGTCATTCAACTAAATTATTTGCTCAAATGGTCTACCAACTCTTTATTATTCGGTAAATTGGTCTCACCCTCTCTTTCTCTCTCCCCCATTCGCACCCCTGACAACTAGGGATGACAATTTTCTACGAAGGTAAGGGTCTTCGCTGGGATTTACCCTAATTGGTCGGGTATGAATGATAAAAAATGGGTATGGGGATGGGTATGAGGAATTTTTTGGGTATGGTGTTCGGGGAGGGGGGAGATGATATTTTAATCCCCGACCCCAATCCTCCCCGTTTAGAATATATATAATATTAATGTGATTGTGCCGACTAAATTTTATATTTTCTAATATTATATTATATATTTATATAATTTAAACGAATATTAAGCCACACTACTTACATATTTAGTTAAGTTCTAGTCAATTTGTAAACATTCTTATATTGTCTTATACGTGTATATATATATATATATTCATTATCTTGTTCGAATCCTATTTTTTGTTTCAATAAAGTAGTTTTATATTGATTTTTTCTTCCGTAATGAGGCGGGTTGGGGAACCCATTCCTCAACAAAGGTGGGGATGAGGAATCGCCGATATGAATATTGCAGGTATGAAGGTAGATATGAGGGGAAAAAACTTAACAGGGAAGGGGATGAGAATGACATACCCACCCCTGAGTCAACTTATTATCATACCTACTGGCAATAGATCCCTTTCCCCCTCCTTATAGAAGTATGCATACTCTGTAGGTGGGAATTGTGTGCATAGTTTCGTATATAACATATTTGGGGGTGGGGGGGGGAATCTGACACACTGACCATGTTTGTCCCACTAAAACCAATTGTATGTATATGTATCGTTTTGTTCCATACCACAAGTCACCCTGCACATACAGAGTTTCACCATGCACATACAGAGTTGGTGAACCATTTGAGTGAATAATTTAGTTAAATGACCAAAATACAATTTGGGTATAAATTTGAGAATAATTTGAGTAAATAACGCTAATATTTATATGTATGGAATAACATCATATATATATATATAATTATCAAGATTCTTTTTCATCCAACTAGACTTATTAATCTTATATTTTACATTTTGAGGACAAGAAATGAAATAATCACATGTCCTCTACTTTTGTGAATTTATTTAACCTTTTACAATAAATTTCCACACCTAACTGTTCTAGTTGATAAAAAATAAATTATAATAAGCATTACACACCTTATAAATGGCAGAAGTTATTCTGGAACTTGGGCTGGCTTCGTTGATTTCTTGGGAATGATCTTCAATAGATGCAAGTAATGCAACATTTTTTTTATGGTCACCAAGAAATGCAACACCGAATGTGCATAAATAAATGATACATCGTCTGCAAATAAAATACTTCCTTTGTGAAATGTAAAAAATATTTTCCATATCACACGGGGAAAAACTTCGGTGGTTTGGAGACGCTTTCTGTTATGTGCCGGAGGAAGATTTGCGATAGTTACTCTGTATTTTTATTTTTATAATAAGCATTAATGTCACACACCTCGAAAGAAGTACAAGTAATAAAGATAATCTGAAGTAGATTGAATTGTCAAAAATGGCAGAAGTGATTTTGGAACTTGGCTTGGCTTCATTGATTTCTTCGGATTGGAACTGATCTATCATATATGCAAGCAATGCGACATCTTTTTTTTGTGGTCTGCGTTGAGTTTGAGACTTTTGTTCAACAAAGTTTCAGAGAAATACCCGCAAATCATTTCATTCTATAGATTGGAAAAGTATCTTTTTTCTTTTTGAGTATCTTGAATAACCTCATTGATGAATGTTTAGAAATCAACAGTCCGAGTAAAGGCCCCTTGCTATACTGGGACGACAATGATTTTACATGATGATTTGCTTTTAAAAAAAGCCCTTCCAATAAATTCAAATTTAAGGGCTGTGGCCTCTACAATCATAATGTTACACCAACAAATTTTTCATAGGCAATGTAGTGGAGATGCCAAAAAAAAAAAAAAATCAACACTTTGAGATTAATTTTCGGGGATGCGACGAGTTAAGGGTTAAAATTAGTTTGATTAATTATGAGAATGACCTTGTGTTATAAAACAATTTGTATAAAATAATATCATTTTTTTAAAAAATTTGAGAACAAGAAATGAGATAATCAGATGTTATCTACTTTTGTGATATAAAAAATTAATATTACTGGGTTATTTATTCAAATGGTCTTCAAACTTATACTAGCGTTGCATTTTGGTTCCTTAACTAAATTATTCTCTCAAATGGTCCATCAACTATTTATTATTTGGCAAATTGGAGGACCATTTGAGTGAATAATTTAATTAAAGGACCAAAATACAATTCGGGTATAAATTTGAGGACCATTTGAGTAAATAACACTAATATTAATATGTATGGAATAACATAAAATATATATATATTTGAGTACAAAAAGTAGTCTACATTATAGGAGAGAAGTTTTTCACACACGTAATCAAGATACTAAAATATCAAGGTTCTTTTTCACAAAGTTAGACTCCATGGCCAATTTTATGTTTTATATTTTGAGGACAAGAGATGAAATAATAATGTGTCCCTTACTTTTGTGAATTTATTTACCTCTTACAATGAATTTCCACACCTAATTGTTCTAGTTGATAAAAAATAAATTATAATACGCATTATGTCACACACCTAATGGCAGAAGATATTTTGGAACTTGGGCTGACTTCATTGATTTCTTGGGATTGTGAATGGTCTTCCATAGATGCAAGTAATGCATCGTTTAATTTATGGTCGGGAAGAAATGCAACACCATAAATAATTAATACATCGTCTTCCAATAAAATACTTTCCTATCACAGGGGGAAAACTTCGATGGCAGTGCAGTAAAGTTGGTCGCGGAGTGATTAGGAGACACTTTCTATTAGTTATATATATTATTTATAATAAGCATTAATCTCATACACCTCGAAAAGAAGTACAGGTGAAGACCATCTGAGGTAGATTGACTTGTCCAAAAATGGCGGAAGTGATTTTGGAACTTGGCCTGGCTTCATTGATTTCTTGGGATTGAATATGATCTTTCATATATGTAAGCAATGCAACATCTTTTTTTTTTAGGTCTGCAAGACATGCAACACCGAATATGCACAAATAATTAATACATCGTCTTCCATTAAAAGTGGGGTTATTGAGTGATTAAGTGGCCATTTTTATCATGTTTCAGAGAAAGATTAGCGGCGATTGCTCTTCTTTTGTCGTCGGTTTTAAGTTTTATTCTAATTTATTCAATATAATTCAGAAATTCTTTGAGTTGTTAGCGTTGAGTTCGCTAGGTGTAAGTAGTCTCTTTAAGAGAGTCTTGCCAGTTAGTAGTTGCAATTAATTTGGTTAATCTAACTCGCTCGTCTTGTCTTTCATTAAAAAAGTGAACAAGAAACGGTATATATCTATATAGTGTACGAGGAGATGAGTATAATTTATAGTGCCCTCTTAACTATTTGCTTTCCAGCAGTTTTTTGCTCAAATTACTTAATATTACTTAATGAAGACGCGGATTTGAATAACCTCATTGATGAATGTTTTGAATTTTGATTGGATGAACTTTTAAGGGAAATTTTTGAAAATATCACCTCAACTGAGCCTGCCGTTGGCCACCAGATGTTACAACTGCTGGGACTCAAACTAGGGAGCAAACCCAGCTTAATGTTTTTCTTTTACCGGTTTCTTCTTTTAATAGCCACTTTCAATTAAACTAACTACTTAATTGATTCCTATAAATGAAACTTTGGATTCTCATCCTAGATCTCCTATGCTGGGAATAAAAATTGTATTTAAATGGAATTTAAAATTTTTGGTTGGTTGTTGCTTGAGGACCATTGTCCTACAATGGACCACCTCCCTAATTTCCACCTTCAAATTGGCATTTCCTAATCTCCCTGTTTGCAAGTGAAGACCAATAGACTTCCCTTCTTCGGTTCTTATCTTATGAATTCTTTCCATACTTAAAGAACAGAAATTAACTAGGTAAAAAATAAATTAAAAGAAGAAAAGAAACAGACAAATGAAGGATGGCCCAAGAGGACTACACTGGGCCGGGCCGTCAAGGCCTAACCAGTTCATGCCGGGCCTGCGCGACACACCTGAACGGCGTCGTTCCTCATTTTGGCGGGTAAAAGAAATCAAGCGCGCCATTAAAGCTCTGGGAACTGAAGTCTCTGAGTTCAGCTTCCTCACTCATTACACTTCGAAACCCTAGCGAGGCAGAGAACCATAACACGTCGTCGTTTTCAGTGCCAAAATCTGGGTCTGTCGTCTGCGCTTTTTCTAGCATGTAAGTCTCTCTCTCTCTCTCTCCCTCCGTCTCTGTTTTGTCATTTTCTTTAGAAAGTTTGTCTGATCTCATTTGGGTAATTGGGTTTGTGCGAAGATTAAAATGTTGCAACTTGAGAAATGTCACCCAAAAAAAGGAAAAACAATTGTTTTACTTTCGGAATGACGTTATGCGATGTTTGGTTTCCGGGGAAACATAGGAAACGAGAGAAAATAAAAAGAATCTGAATTCACCTATTGGGTTTTAGGGATATGGGAAACTGAAATGTTAGTGTGTTGTAGCATATAGCTGGAGCATGATTTGGGCTTAGCTGGAAATTTTATGAACAATTTCAACACGGTTAAATCTCGTCATCATGATTGACTGATTGTTACAATTGCCTCCTGCAAAAGAAAAATTCAACTCAGAATTTACAACATTTTCTTACACCATTAACTCGAGGCAACTCAGTTCAGAAATTAGAACTCAAAGCCCAAAGGCCAACGGGAATTCCTCATCTTGGCTTCAACTATTGAGTATTTTTTGGTAGTGGAAGTTGAACTCTCATGTAATTGTCATTCTCATTTTGTCCTTTAGAATCACATCTCTGTGTGTAGAGAGAGAGAATGGAACCACCATCTCCAGACTGCAACGGTGCAGAAGCGGTACTAAATCTCCAACGGAGCTCGTCAATTCCTATTACATATCACCCTCTCTTTGGTCCTCACGATGATCTAATCCTCCTTGAGCTCGATCAGAAACTTCTCCCTGATGTCCTGCACCAAAGGTGAGGAATAACTTAAATCAAGTTTCTAGAGTCTTATTTCCAATTTTTTCTCGTGAATTGAATCTAGTTTAAGGCTTCCTCTTGTTTTTTTTTTTCTTTTTTCTTGCTCTAGAGTAACTGTTAGAGGACAGCCTGATGAAGATGCGGTCCTCTGCACGGAGTCAAAAACTTATGCAATCAAATCCGTTGGAACTTCAAATTCTGTTTTTCTCATTCCCCCATCAGGTCAATTTAATTCTTTTGAAAGCCCAATATGTTGTGATGAGAACTATCATGATCCGCAATCTGTTGCTTCTGTCATTAAGATTGCAACTGGTAACATGGAACTAGTTGAAGTTGCCCCCAGACTTGACAAGCTAAGGTCGCTACTTTTTGAGAATCCTTACAGATCTGAGGAGGACGTAGAAATGGTGGACCTGGAAGAGATGGAAGGAAAGAATACAGGACTGTATAGCTGGGATGATCTTATTGAGAAGGTTCAAGCTAGTGATGATGAATTAAGGGCTGGGTTGCAGGCTCTTTTTGCAGTGGAGATTTATGGATATTGGAGAATTGTGGATGAGAAGTACATGGACAGAATTCTTAGGATGCTTTTGCACAATTCAGTGCTGAATGACTGGTCATTGTCTTGTCTGAATGAAGACGACGTTGTCAATGCGTTGGAATCAGATGGCTTTCCCCGCAAACTTGCAAACCACAGCTTGCATGTTTATGGTAGCAAGGTGGTTGAGGGTGTGAGCACAAGTAGTATATGGAAGTTGGATGAGAGGAAGGTATGTGTGCATTTTGCAAGAGACATCTTGAGAGACGGGAATAGGAAGATGGAGAGGTTCATGGAGGACTGGACTCGTAAGGTTCCTGAAGGGATGCCAGCAAGTTTAGACATGTTGGAAGGTGAAGTTTTGATAGAGAAGCTTGGTGCCGAGACATGGATTCGAGCCTTCAGCGTATCATCTCTACCCTACAACCCTGCAGAGCGATTCTCCATCCTCTTTAAAGAGCGTCCAAAATGGGAGTGGAAGGATCTACAGCCCTATATCAGGTTAGTTTATATATTCTTGTGATCATCCTTTTTATTTTTCTACTGGCCTGCATTATTGTTTCTTAGATTTTACTCAAAAGTAATGTACTTCTTCCTTGTCTGCATCTACTTCTCAGGGACTTGAGAGTGCCGGGTCTTTCTGCCGAAGGTTTGCTTCTCAAATACACTAGAAGAATACAACCAACTGCTGATGCAGAACCCGTTTTCACCATAAGATAGTGTTAAAATGTATGTTAATTGTCATCTGCATAATATTATTCCATGTGTCCTAATCAAAAGATTACATGATTTTGCTAAGAAACTGATATAATATCTTCAGATGCATCCTTTATTTTCTTTTCATCTTTGGCATAAGAGAAAACCTGAGCAATGCTGGCATTGCAGTAACTAACTGGCCACTTAGCACAACTCATTAACACAAATTGCCACCTCTGCTTGTGTTTTGGTTTATTCTCATTAGATTTTACAACTTTCATTTATTTCATATTTCTCTTTATCCCATGAGTGAACGTTAATAGAAATGTGATTTAAATTGAAATCTATTGAAGTTGATGTAAGCATTATTACTACCAAAAAAAAATAAAAAAATACAGGTGTCTAAAGTTCATTATAGACGAACTAAACTGAACCAAATTGAAAAATTAATTTTTGGGTTGGATCACTTTGGTTCTCGAATTTTTTGAAGTCCTATACAAGAATCCATCATATACAACCTAGGATACTAACTTGCAACAATAATCGGAAAAATTGAGCTCCAATCATGCTTCTCTTTTGCCCGTTTGAAAAATACAGGTTCACCCCCTAGTGTTCGATTTTTTGTTATGCAATTTAGTTCAATTTTCAATTTAGAGATAAAACAAGCTGAATCAGACTATGCGCATTCTTAATGTTTAATAAGTGGCTTATTTGTTGATTTGCCTCTTATGTTTTGCGTTAAATCTCACTTCCCTCTAATTTACAATTGACTCAATGTGGCCCCTAGGCTTTTGTTGCGTGTCCCACGTTCCCGTATTTTGTCAATTCAGTTAGTTGCACATTGACAGGAGAACCTGAACCTGAACCTGAACACAGAACAAAAGCATAGGGGCACGTTGAGCAGTTGCAAACTCGGAGAAAGTGAGATTTAGTGCAGAGTAGAGGGGCAAAATGTCCTTAATAAATTTGGGGAGCTTCTACAATGAGGAGCCTTAATAAATTTGGGGAGCTTCTACAATGAGGAGCTTAGGGTGAGGAGCTTAGGGTGAGTAGCTTATTTGAGGGGTTCAATCCCACCATCAAATCATTTAAAATGTTTAAGTTCATTGATTTTCTCATATTTGTTGATAGTTGGATGTAACCCCTCAAATAAGCTCCTCACTCCAAACTCCTCATTATAACTTTTTCGATGTGATCGACATAAATTACAGGCTCTAACACTGGGCCATTGAGCCGGGTCTGTTCATCTTCACCCGTAAGCCCAACTCCGCCCATTTTTAATTTTTCTTTTTGGAGCCGTATGCTTCATTTGGGCGGGAAAATCACAAATCAACTTATAAGCACCGAAACCCCCAAATTCCAATCTCTCTCTCCCTCAATTTGAACCCGCAGACCAGAAACTGGAAGCTACCACACCATTACTCTAATGCCTCCAAGAAAGAAACCCCTTTCTTCTTCCACGACTTCTGCTAAGAAATCCAACGCGAAAGTTCAGCCTCAGCCGTCCAAGTTCGGCATCCAGCATTTCTTCGAGCGCCACACTCAGAACTCTCAGAACCCCAAAAGCGCCGCAGTTTCTGCTCCTCAGCAGAACCATAAACCCCTCGCCGCTCCCGCCTCTTCCACCGTTGCTCCACCGGAGATCCAAAACCCTGCGCAGATTGATACGAGTAATGCGGTTTTAGCTTCGGGAAGTCATGAGATTCGGTCGAATTTGCTGTCAAGTAGTAACAACAGTATGTCGCAGAATACGCCTCCAGAGGATTTGAGGGCGGTCGGAGTTGTTGGTGAGGGGGAGAATATGGAAGATGAGGCCTCGCCGGAGATTTCAAAGTCCAAGTCTTTTAAGCGCTTCAAGTTCTCGCCAGGAATGGTAAAATTTTAGCTTCAACGTTTTATGATATAGTTTTCATATTCCATAGCTTTATGCTACCACTGATGGAAATGCTTGAGTTTTACTGATAGTATTACTGGAATTAGCTTCAATTTGTTGTTTGTTTTACGTGTGAACGCTTAATCAATGCTAATTTTATGATATTTATATGCGTGGGAAGACATTTGGTGTTTTAATTGCAACAAACTTTTCTTTCCTTTTATAATTTGATTTTGGGAATGTCAACATGGTGATAGTTGATAAAGCAGAGCCAGGATGATGGAGGTGATGAGGTGACATGGAGGATATCTCCGGTAAATGAAAGACTCCAAGCTGTTTCAAAGCGCATGCCGGAGATTATTAGAGTGCTGGCGGACTCTTCAAGGCTTAAATCTTTAACCATTAACCAATGCTCGCAAAAGAAGGCATGTTTATTTGTTAATTTCTTTTTCTTTTAATGGTTTTATTATCAGATGATTAACCATTGATGAAATGTACAGACTTCTCCGGTTAAAGCTGGAAAGGTTGAGAAGTGGCTTCCTTCACAGACACTGAATACTTCTGAAAGATCTTTGGTATCCCTGAATAAGGTTGGCGTAAAGCGGGTTAACCCAGATCAGGATATGGATAGTAACGGAAATGTGAGCGATATGACTATCTCTGGAAGAGCTAGTAGGCAGAGTCCATTCCGAACACCTCCTTCTCTAACGTACTGCCATGATAAGGTAATTATGACTTCACAGTGAACATATTTAATTATTTATGGCTTTGTTTGTACTCTGCAATTCATGGAAATGGAGAAAGCGAGAAAGGGAACATTCTCTTAGACTGGTGTTTGATTAGGGCTCAAGAGAAAACAACAAAAAGAACAGAAAAAAATTTATCTTCAGCATCTGATACTTTGTTTTGTTTGCATCAGTCATGTTCTAAATTAATTTTCCTCTGTTCTTTATTTGATTCAAAATATATCTATACTATTTCTATATCCCTTTTCTGTCTTTGGAGCTGCTAAGTAGAGGTCGTAGAATGATCTTTCTCTAATTGTGCTTTAACTGAAATGCAGCTTACGAATGGTGTTGCATGTAATGAAGGTTCTGATCAGCCTGGGTTTAGGCAGCATAAAAAGGTTTGAATGTAAAAATTATCTATTTGAGACCAAATTCTGGACCATGTTGCTCTCAGATCAATCAATATTTATGATATATATTCTTTCTCCTGATTTAATTAATAGATTATCTCATGAGTCATACTTCAAAAAACAATTAATCAGTTATTTTTCAAAGTTGCAAGTCTGCCTGGTTTTTCTGAGCTGTGTGGCAGGCATGAGTCAATTATATCTTCTCATGGTCTGGTGCAAATTAATTTTTTCTCTTTGGTTTTTGACAATTCTTTTAGGCATTGCTTGAACTGTTAGATCAAGTGGAAGATGTTATTTCTGTCGAAGATTCAGTATCTAATGATGTGGAGGAATCTCCATTTCAAGTTAAAGATAGAAAAGGTGATGATATGCATGTCAAATTGCATCGGAAATCTTCCTATTGTAATTTCCTTGTATTGGAGGTATGGTTTACTACTTTAGCATCTCTTTGAGGAAAGAACAGAGAGTTTCTTCAAGATTGGTTATTCTGCAACTTTTTTGTTTTTTTCTGCTACAGGTATCTGACTGTGGACTTGCTGACTCATCTGATGCTCATAAGGTTTCTAGCAAGCAAAATCTTCAAATTTGAATAATTTGTTCTATGATTACTTATGATAATGAAGATGTCCCATTGATTTTAAGGTTCTTCGGTTACTGGATGAGCAATGTGGAGAGGAGCATGCTGTCTATTTACAGGATGAGTGGTAAGTAGTTCATGATGTCTTGTTTCGAAGCAGTTTAATACTTATGCTATTGTTTCTTCTAAAATCATTTCTCATTAATGTGGTACTCTGTCTTACGAGTATTCTTCAGAGTTTGATTATTTCACCCCAAAATAGAAATTTGCTTTCAGTGTGATTTCAGCTTGATCCAGCCTGATAGGGAACTTTTTCTAGTATTAGCATATACCTTGAAAGACTTTCATGGTTTCATTGGCCTCATCGCCATAGTTATCCACTTTAGGTAATAATGCTCGAGCATACTTAAGTGTAAGTGTGGTGTATTGGCTGTAATTTGGGTTTACAATTTCTGAAGTTAGGCTAGGGGATGAGTCATCTTTACGGGCATCAGTTTCCCCTGTCTTTAGAGACATTCCTTTTAATATTCCTCATTTTGGATTGTGGACAATCTCTTGTCAACAGCTAAGAACATTTTTCTGTAACTTTAGAATTTTATCATAAGGTCTTTGTTTTGTAAATTTAAAATATCTCAAGGTTTTGCACATTCGGATAAAAATGAATGCTCTCGGTAGGAAACAAGACTAGTACATTAGAATTCAAATCATGTGTTCAAAATATGATTAGTAACAATGTCACTCTTCTTTTCAATTCTATTTTTCTCAGGTTTTACAGTGTCATTGCACCTGGAGATACTGTCAATGTTATTGGTGAATTTGATGACAAAGGACAGTGTCATGTGGATCATCACCATAATTTTATAATTGTTCATCCAGATGTGCTAGTGGCTGGAACTAGGGTACTACTGCCTGCTTGTTCAAATATTCTGGACATGTATTTTGTGAGTATTGTTGCCCTATTTAGTTATAATAAATAGAAACACTTTTAGGTTGCAGCTAGCTTCAGTTGCCCGAGGCGAACTGTCCTGGATGAGAGGCTAAAAGGAAATGAGCATTCAAGTGCAGCACTAAGTGGTACAATATTGCACCAAGTTTTTCAGGTCTGAGAACCACACTATGATTTTGTAAACTTTTTAATATATACAGACTTGGTTATGTATTTTTTTTCCATGAAATATCCACTAAGCTTTGTTCATCTATAATGTGTAAAAGTTCTTTGTTTTTGTAGGCTGCACTTGTGGAGGAGACACCTACAATAAATTTCTTGGAGGAACACACAAGATTTGTGCTCCAGAAAAACATTGAGAACTTGTATGCTTGTGGAGGTTGGAATTTTTAAGATGTTACTTTGAAATAATTTCTAATTTCTCTGTCATCATCATTCCGGTTAATTTCTATATTTGTGGTAGATTGTTATCCTCTTAAATTGGTTTGTTAGTAATTTGTTAAAATTTGATTAGTCAATTTTATGGATCATCTTATTAAAACTTCTCCTCTTTCATGTGGACTTTGCAGTGAACGAAAAGGGCATGTACAAAACGTTGATTGAGGCTGTCCCAAGAATATTGAAATGGGTTAACCTATTCAAAAACACCGAGGTACACCCATTTTATTTAATTAATTTTCTGTGTTCACAATTAAGGTGAAGATTTTTTTTTAATTGCACATCTTAAAGCAATCGTAGAGTGTAGAGACTCTTAATCTGAGGCTAATGATATTGTGGCAGAATTCAGAAGTTCCTTCTGTTGATTTTGGATCTGACAATGGGATGAAAAAGGTCAAATTATCTGAGGTAAGGCATCACAGTTGGTATATTTGTAGGTAATTCGTTGGTCTATCCTTTAACAATTTTGCATCTGTGGATATGTTTCCATATATGTACAACTTTAGGGATCGTGTACATGGAATTCATGCAACTTACCCACTTATTTGGCAGCATGCATGAGTTAGGTACCTTCCTGAGTTTGAGAATTGACTGGTTTTCCTAATACTGGATATATTCACCTTGCATTTATATGCATCCATATGCTAATTGACTTTATAATGGTTTCTTGTACTTGTATTTGCCAGTCGAAGGAATTCCTGGTTATGCGAAGTTTGCGCTTGTAAACATGTTTCTAATTTGTGATTGTTGTTTGTTTTCTTGTGTTATTGTATAATGATGTGCGCTCTTTTCAGAAGCATTATGCCATCTCTGAACTAGATTCATTTTCTGTAGGTAATTGATATTGAGGAGATGGCCTGGGCTCTGAAATATGGTCTGAAAGGCATGATTGATGCTTCTGTCAGAGTGAAAGTTGAATCTAACAAAAATGAATCTCATGAGATGGTTATGCCTTTAGAGTTCAAAAGTGGGAAAATACCTAATGGCCAGGCAAGAATAATCTCTTCACTAGTTTACTGAAACTTGTCTAAAATGATATTAAACTTGGGTAATGTATTCCATACTATTAACTTATGTTGCTTAAAGCTTTTCACACAGCTGTATGCATATGTATAGCACTCAAGGCCTAACCAATTAGTAATTTAATATGGCGCTAACCACTTGTTGGACCCATTCCAAAATTTATGGTATGATCCAAACTGTTCGTTGTTTATATTTAAAAATCGTTAGTTAGGTAACTATGATAAAATAAATAGATGAGCCCAATATTTTGATAAACAGTGAAAATATTCATGGTAAGAATCAAATGGCTTAATGATTTCTGATTTGAGAAATTATGTAGGGACGATCCTTGAATGAGGACCTAAAAATTGAAAGTTCCGGATTCTAGGATTACAGTATGGAGTGAGCCCAAATGAGTGGTTAGCACTGTATTAACTTATTATTTAGTGCTTGAATGCTCTTGTATATAAATATATATTTCTTTATTTTGGCTCATGCTTGTTATGTATGCAGTCATCCATGGAGCATACTGCGCAAGTGACATTGTACACTCTTCTTATGTTGGACAGGTTCTTATTCACACAATTTTGACTTCCAGAGGGCCCTGGCCCCTTGTACAAGTTATTATCCTTCATAAAGATTTTCATTCATTTGCTCTGTATCTCTTGTCTTCAGGTACCAGAAGCATATTGATACTGGTCTTCTATGTTATCTCCAGTCAGATCAGACACAGGTAGTGTCAAGTGCACATGTATCATGTATTTCTCTTTAGGTTTTTAGGGCGTATCGATGGAAAATAGATTGCACGTGTTGAATTAATTGATTATTTTTTAATAAAATAAAACAGGGAGTTGCGGTTAGAAGATCTGACCTGGTAGGGATAATCATGCGACGTAATGAACTTGCAAATGATATCCTCAAGGCATCACGAACACAAGTACTTCCCCCGATGCTAAAGGTATGGCAGTTGCTGAATGACCAGCAGTGTTTTCATGAAGCTCTTTACTGACTGTCGTTTCGATTCTTCCATTTTTTTTTCTTTTCCTGCTGTAGAGTCAGAGCATGTGCAGAGGTTGTCGCCATCTAAATGTTTGTACCATCTATCACAAGGTAATTCTATTTATTCGTGAAAGGTACTGTCGAGCATGAATAATTGTTGCTAACATTGCCAAAAAAAGTGTTTATCATTGGCCATCACCTTTAATGCCACAGGCACATGGAGGAAGCTCAGGGAGCAGTGGATTGAGAGACTTATTTGATTCAAATACTCATCACCTAACAAATGCTCATGCTGCTTTCCTAAGGCTGTGGGATTGGTTGATTGATTTGGAAGCTAAAGAGATGCAGGTGCCAATTTTGAAGTCACTATTTTGATAGTGTAAAAATGGTTAACTTCCAAATTTTGTTATTTGATATGCTAGCACCTTTTTCCCTTCTTCAGCTTGTAAAGAATGAAATATGGCGGTCACATAATTCGAAGAGTGATTATGCCGCGGGTTGCCTTTCTTCTGTTGTTCTTGATTGGAAGCTTCCATATTCGAAGTCTAAAAAAGATAACAGATTCGTGTATCATTTTCTGCGTAATGGTTTGCCTTCTCTCAGTGAGAGGACATCTAAGGGAGATTTTTTGAATGCTACTTCATCTCCCACAAAAGAGGTGGATTGCGCACTAAGATGTGGTGACTTTGTGGTATGCTTTATTTTCATAATGTTGTTTCTGCGTAGTTCACATGAAAGCTGGCTATTTGTACGAGTTTGACATAGAGTGCTTACAATAGGTGTGCACTCTCTGCACTCAAGGTTGTTTATGTAGAGTCATCTGAACTACAAAAGAACATGTAATGTTTATTATTCATTTTCAAGAATCTTTTGCTGTCACTGTCATCTTGTATTTTCACCCTAGTACATATTTTGATGCATGCCAGTTTATTGCTGTATGGGGTTAGATATGTAAGATGATTTCCTTTTCATAACGATCTTCAGATTTTTAGTTAAGATGTCCAGGGCAAGTATCTATGAAGCATGTTTTCTGTTCTCTAATCAGCTATTCATATCTGTCTCATATCAGTATTTGGATAATATTGTAGTAATACTTGTTGGACAATCTTGGGGTATATATATTTAATATTTATTTAGTAAATGCATAAACACTTCGACAATAAAATTTGGAACTATAAAAATTGATCTGATACTTGATACTACTTGCCTGCAATTTTCTTGATTACATTTATGCCTTTTGAAGTTATTTTTCTTTCTTTCTTGGATGGGGTTTCTTGTTCTGCATAACAATATTGCAAGACTTGTTTGGCTTTCCTGTCATTCCCTAAGAACTCAATCATGTAAAATAAACCAATTAGTTAAATATAATAATTCATATTTTTTTTCAAAAGAAACTATATTAAATAATCTGTAATGATCAAGGATTCCAAGAAGTGGCAGTTGGGCTGTGCATGCGTGCATGCTTGTTCTATGCAAGATAGTTGTTACGAGTCTAATTGTCTAATTCTGTTCTCTCCTGTTTTCATGTTAATGCATGAGAATTAAAGAACAGGACACAATTTTCCACATATGTTATAAATTGGGAAATTTGCTATTACATAATGTGTAGTTGTTCGTATTTATCTTCACTAACAATATAAAAATTATTGTTTTTTTGTTTATTGTGTAGATTCTTAGCAGTGAATCTAGTCATCTACCTGTTGCAAGTGGGATTATAACGGATATAAGTCACTCCCATGTATCTGTAAGGATAATATCTGCCATCTTTTTGTAAAGTCAAAATCTGGCTTATTAGTGCTTACCTGCCCTTTTGGCAGATGTATGTACTATAGCTAGTGGATGTTATAGTGTTAATCTCCTAAACAAATGAATCAGTTTTATAATTCTAATATCTTCTGCAAAACTCTAGGTTTCTTTCTCTAAGCTCTTACGACTTCCTGGGAGCAGTCCTTCTTCAGAGGCAAGTCATCTCCTTCAGGAGATCTGGCGGGTTGACAAAGATGAATTCATGACATCATTTTCAGTAATGAGGTATTGCATGACTATAATTATGCCCCAACTCTTTTGTGAAATTTCCTTTTCCAAACTATCTGTCATAATATAGATGTCATGTACCCTGTCTAAATTCATGCTTGATTTTGTTGCTAGGTTGAACCTTGTTCAACTTTTTCTTCAAAGTGCACAAGCTGCTCACGTGAGAAAAATGATTGTTGACTTAGAGGTGAGGTTGAGTGACTTGTATTGCATAAAATTTACCATCTTTTTGCTAACTCCAACTCACATTTCTGTTGGTCTGCATCTGTGCATTCCTTTTAGGCTCCTAGATTTGAGAAGGGACGTATATTGAGCCAGGATCCAGCAATATCTTATGTCTTGTCCCAGAGAAATTTAAATGTTGATCAGCGGCAAGCCATTCTTAAGGTTTCCTATAATTTTTTTATTTATTTTCCTAATACTTATCATCTCAATTTTCCCTCAAAAAGTCTGTCTTCCTGAGCCTAAGTTTGGTTGGTACTAATCTGTCAATATCCATCGCATGTGGACATTCACTAATTCAACAAATTTATCCAGATACTTGCAGCAAAGGATTACGCACTTATACTAGGAATGCCTGGAACAGGCAAGACATCTACGATGGTGCATGCTGTGAAAGCCTTGTTGATTAGAGGTGCATCCATTTTGCTTACGTCCTACACAAACTCTGCTGTTGATAATCTACTTGTCAAATTAAAGGCTCAGGTCATCTCTATTTCACATCTTTTCATAAGCATGTTTGTTTTTGTTTTCTTTGTTTTTTGTTTTTTGGGCTGGGTGGGGGTACTTTCTTTTCATGCCATGCATTATGTACAGGAAACGCACGCTGCCCTGAAACCAAATTTCTTGTTGCTATTTACTCCAATTTTCTTTACCATTCGTTCTAACCCGAGGCCATTCTCACTCACTTAGCACTATTGGGCATGATACTAATCTTAGTTGATGTTTCTTTTTGTGCTCTCCTTAAATTTATGACTGTGTGGTTTACTCGTTTCTGTGCCATATCTCTCGTCTAACACTACATTGGGTTTCTTTGTATTGAATTTAAAGCATTGCAGAATATAGATTTTTTACGCATTGGAAGACATGAAGCTGTGCATGAGGAAGTTCGAGGGCATTGCTTTTCAGGTCAGGTTTTATATAATTGAGAGCATTTTCTCAATATATCTCTTGATTTCTTCTCAATGTTTTAACAGTGGTTTCCATGACAGAAATGAACATACAAAGTGTGGAAGACATTAAATTAAGACTAGACCAAGTCAAGGTGGTAGCTGTTACATGCTTGGGGATCACCAGTCCCTTGCTTGCCAATAAGAGATTTGATGTATGCATCATGGATGAAGCTGGACAAACCACCCTCCCAGTACGTATATACTTAGTGATGGATGTCTAGACAGTGCAGTTGTAGATAAATGCAACTGGAGTAGGATTTATATGGATAGATGAGATGCTTTTGGACAGTGCACTTTCCCAAAAGTTTATATCAGCTGAGGATTATTTTCCTGTTGTTAACACTTCAGACTTTATGTTAGTATTTATCTTGTTGACAATAAAGATTTTAAAAAATTTCATCTCAGCTTGTTTTTCATGTTACATTAGTTGGAGATGGGCTTCAATGGGTTGAGTTTATTCAATGTTTCGTTTTAGGATTTATTTTAGTCTAGACGAAAGTTAAAGTCACTGTTTATCAAGAACCATCTCAAAGTTAAGGGATTCATGAGAAATTTTCTTTCCTCTCAGGTATCTCTTGGGCCTTTGATGTTTGCATCAAAGTTTGTTCTGGTTGGCGATCATTATCAATTACCTCCTCTGGTCAAGGTGTATATCTTTGTGTGTGTTTGTGGGGTTCTAATTAGTTGTTATGCTCTTAGTTTTGTTCAATGAAATGCTCCATGCTTTTTTTTTAATTTCTAGAGTACAGAGGCTCGAGAAAATGGAATGGGGGTGAGCTTGTTTTGCAGGCTCTCAGAAGCGCATCCTCAGGCAATCTCAGCCTTGCAAAGCCAGGTTATTATACATTTACAATTAAAGATATACAATTTTAATTTTTGTATCACTTTCTGTAGCAGTGATTCTTACCAAGCTTTTTGCATCCAGTACCGTATGTGTCAAGGCATTATGGAACTGTCAAATGCCTTGATATATGGCGATAGATTGCGCTGTGGCTCTCCTGAAATAGCTAATGCCAAACTCGAATTTTCAAGTTCAAAGTCTCGTTTGTCGTGGATACAGGAGGTTTGATTGATTTGCAAAGCAATTCCATATTCCTATTGAATTAAGTTGTCATGTCTATACATGGTGTGTGCTTGCATGAAAATTTATACCTGGAACCTTGTTTGGCCCATTGATATGGGGTAATAGTAGTATAGGATATGGATATCAGAATCTTTTGACACAGCTTGTACATCTTTCCTCTGCTTCTATGTTTCAGATACATCCTTCCAGGTTTTCTACCATATTGTGTTGTGGGCATAGAAAACTAATGAAATATCGTGCCGAAGAATTATGACATGATGTTGATTACAACCTTTTAGCATGTTTCAATCCTAGATTGTGCTTAGGGAACTGTGCTTAGGGAATTCATTAAGGTGTGATTTTGAAATGGATTAGGTTCAAGCCTATCAGTTAGATGAGAAATATTACTTGAAGAGGTTTAATAGTGGTATCTGTTTATTTTGTAGAGCAAAGTGTGTCTTGTCATCCACGACCTTCAAGTTGTGTGAAATAGAAAGGATTAGTTTCAAGTGAATGCATTAGATACTCTGCCCTAATTGAAAAACTTGTTCTATGAAATTTTTGTTTTGGTTTGAAAACTGAATGCAGTTTTCATGTGTGAAAACTCATTTAATTCCAATGTTTTAGCAATTTCTTATCTTCATGGTTGCAGGTGTTAAATCCAACCAAACCAGTTATATTTATTAATACAGGTTTGTGGAAGTACTCTTGTTTGCTTTCCATAATCCTTTCTACTGAATAAACTGTATTGGTTTGTACCTTGGTTTTTCTAATCTTCATCCCTTTTCGCAACATAGATGCTTTACCTGCTTTTGAGGCAAAGGATCACAAGATTGTGAATAACCCGATGGAAGCTCACATAATTGTACAGGTTTGATCTTTGCTTGAATATATAATGCAAATAATGCTCGTTGCTTTAGGAAAATATGTTTGTTCCTTTTAAGTAGATTGTACTGAAATAAAATCCTCATTTTGCTTATAGGTTGTGGAGGAACTAGTTAACAGTGGAATTAAGGAGGAAGATATTGGCGTCATCACCCCATATAACTCTCAGGCAGAGATTATCCGGCTTTCCATCAATCATACCTCTGTGGAGATACATACCATTGACAAATACCAGGTCAGGCTGACAGGTTCATGTCTACAATGATGTCTTATCGCTTTCCTCTAAGTTTGTTTAAATTCACAGCACTTCTGTGAAATAATAATACATAATGGGGTAATCTGTACAGGAAGTGTTGTAGCTTTTAATAAAGCTACAAAGTTTAAGAGCCTATTCAGTATCCTAGTAATTTTACTCTAGCTTTTGGTTTTTAAACCAAAAGAACAATGACATAACTATAAAATTTCGATTATCATCAGTCTGTTATCTCTTATTTGCAATTTTGGTTTATCCAGGGAAGAGATAAGGATTGCATACTAGTCTCTTTTGTTAGGTCAACGGAAAATCCAAGGAATTGCTCTTCTTCACTGCTTGGAGACTGGCATAGGATTAATGTGGCTCTTACTCGTGCCAAGGTAAGAATCACATTGGTGTTCTGGCTCGATTAGAAATCCCATTCCAACGTAAATTTCAAAATATCTTGCACATGGTTGCATTTTTAGTATATCTTCTTTTCTGTGCTTGATGATTTATCATGAAAGTAAACTATGAGATTAAAGAGAACAAAAGGGAAAAGAGTTAAGCATCCTCAGTTTTTTTGTTTGTGTTGTTTCTGGGGACAGAGAGCATCCTCAGTTTTTACATTTAAGAGAAAGGGGTGTCTAAAGCTGTCATCTATGTTTTTTTGGAGTGATCTCAGTAACATGTTTTCTATTATTTGTTTTGTAGAAAAAGTTAATAATGGTTGGATCATGCAAAACCCTGTCAAAGGTTCTGCTAATGAAGCTTCTTATTGAGAAAGTTGACCAACAATCCGGCATCCTAAATGTATCCAAGAAGGATATCAACTTTAAAAGAGACCTAAAGAGATGCTCTCAGGCCAGATGAATGTAAATTTTCGATCTTGTCCAGTTTTTGTTAGTGTACATATGTTGGTTATTTCTGCAGAATATTTGAAAGATGTATAGAAAGAACAGTCTCTCTCTCTCTCTCTCTCTCTCTCTCTCTCTCTCTCTCTCTCACACACACACACACACACACACACACACCCACACACTGATCGCCTGGGCGGGGCGGGAAGACATGCCTTTTGTCAGTCCTTACACTTTCACGACATGAAGATTAATTTGAGTGCATATTTAGTGCAAATGTGACATGCGACTATTTTCAAGAGATACCACTTATATTCTTGAATTTTATCTCCCATCTAGCATTGGCTTTAAACTTAGCAAATGTGTAACGCTCTGAACCGTAAACTATCAAACCAACCAGTTATGAGGTTACTTTCACCCAATGGACAGGGGAAAGTAATGGTGGCAATCACCCTTCCCCTTGAGATCTCTCTCCCCAAGTCGAAATATGTACAATTTTGCACAATTAATTGACACCTCGTGAAGCTGGGTTTCGGTCTCTTTTGATTTAGCAAGATGCTCCCAATGAACAATTCACACAATATTTTTTTTTTGGTTCTTTTTTGATAGGAAGCAAAATTTTATTAAAAGAAATACATTAGTACAACCAGAATTTTACAATACTGCAGAGGGCGGGGTGTCTTTTTATCTGACGACCAAACCTAACAGGTACACATTAAAGCATGTAAACTGCAATACAATAACCATCCTTCATTCTAGGTTATGGCGAACCCCCACACGCAGGGGAGGAAAAAAAAACAAAAACAAACAATAGTAATTCTCTAAATTGTAGAGAAACTGAAACCTGCAAGGAAGACCACAAACGAACTTTATCCCACAATGTCTCCATCCCCTCTTCCCTAAGAATCCTGCCATCTCTTTCCAGCATCCCATGTAAACAATCATGTCAAATCTCATTTTCTGTTTCTAGTCACTTAAATTACAGATACCCCTCAAGCACAACATTCTCACTTGAAACCTTAGGCTTCAAATTCTTCACTTCTAGTCTTTTTCTTATACTCTTCAATGCAATAGGAAAGTTCCCACCATCATTTGCATCCCACAGGGGCAATACTTCTATAACGATTTTTTGCAACAAATTCTTCTCAATACCGTCTTGGAGAAGCTCTTCGAAATCACCTATATTTCCCCTTAAATCCAACAAAACGCTACACAATCCTTGAGAGTTACAAAATTCCAAAATAGCTTCTAAATTTATCTGATCCAACACCACCGTTTCAATACCTGTTTGAGCTCTTTCTAGTTCTACTGTTGTCTCTTTGTCTGAAAAGATTATTAGCTTACCAATTGGTTCGATGGTCAGAGCAGGGATTTGGATTGGAGAACTACTATTCCTAGCTATTATAATCTGGACTGGTTGATTGGCTCCAGCTTCTTGGGATACTGGAATAGAGACGTTCTCAATTATTGAGGAAGAAGAAAGAATAATTGCATCATATTCCTGTAACAATTGTGAGTAGTAACCACCAGACTTAGCAACTCCTTCTCCAAGCTGATCTAGAAAGTGTCCGTTGACTGATATAGAGTATCTGCTAATGAGAAAAAAGGCTTAAATATGATAATGGTCAACTTCAGAGTACCAGCAAATGAACAGAAAATTCTTTAGGTAACAAATGACTAGCAAAGTCTAAAGAAAAGATAGCATAACATCCATTCATGAACTATCAAATCTCAACAGTCAAAGACATGAAGGCATGATTTCCACTTATTTTAATGTTCAATGATGGTATTTTTACTATTGACTAATCCAAACAGAATAAATTTACCTCATAGTGACAAAGGGATTCCCTGTTAGCATATGATGGATATAAGCCTCGTTTAACCTCTTGCATGATTCTTCTTCCACACCTGTAGTAACTTCAATTCCCGCATCTCTTAATCTATCCAACCCCTTTGATGCTACGATTGGATTTGGATCCACCATTCCAACCACCACCCTTTTCACTTTGGCTTTAATTAGGGCTTCACTGCATGGTGGAGTTCTCCCATAGTGATTACATGGTTCCAAGCTCACATATGCTGTTGCATTCTCAGCCAAATCCCCGGCATCCCTCAGAGCAAAAACCTGAAACATTTGACTTGGTATAAATTTTCATTAACAGATGAAGTTCATGTAAAACAGAAGATAAAGTTGGCATAGATAATCATAATGATCAAACCTGTAAATTATACAAGTCTAAGCAATCATTTAGTACCCATCTCTCTTTTCGTTCTTCGAAGTTCTAACTGATCTCTCTCTCTCTCTCTCTCACACACACACACACACACACACACAGAGGGACCCCACCATAGCTAAACTAAACTTCTAGAACTTCAGATTATTTTCAAAAAAACCATCCATAGCAAGAACTGAAATAGGAAGAGAATTCAAGACTGCCATCTCATACAAACCATTCAACTAAATGTTCCACTAGGTTGTAAAGAAAATACCAGTGGAAATTTAACAAAAATAAAGGGAAAAAAACTAGAATGAACAGAACCAGACTGTCAGTTAACTTCTACGCACCAAAGAATGAGAAATGTGACTGAAGATTCTAGCCCAACAATTCATTACTTGCATAGACACATTTCAGAAGTAAAATTAAAACAAAGAAAATACAAAAAGGAAAAGAAGTTACTTCAGCATGTGACTGGCCAGCTTTAGGGTGAAAGCCTTCACCAACAACCTTGCCATCCTTGACAATAACACAACCCACCATAGGATTCGGGCTAGTACACCCGATAGCCTTTCTTGCAAGCTCCACACATCTCCTCATATAGAACCCGTGATCAGTATCTTCTTGCTGTGCCACTACACACCTGACCTCCACCGAACCACCATGGCTTCTCAAACCAGTTGGTGATTTGAACACCATTTTGAGCGAATTGCAAAACCCAGATTTGGAATTTGGATTCAACCTCAAAATCTTGGAGGAGAGTTGCTGTGATGGTGAGACACTGGGTGGAGTGAGGGTGTAACTTGGAAGTGAAAGCCTTTGAACTTGCATTTCTTTTGTTTTAAAACCCAGTTTGGCAATT